>JAJOOS010001777.1:0-52944 GCA_029582725.1 Solanum chiquidenum | reverse complement strand
TAGGCCACAAAAGAGGTATATGTCAAATTTGGCTCACACTCTTTAAAATTGCCTAAGATCATCTCAAGAGTACACCTTTCTAAATCAATCAGACTAACATGGCAAATTCTAGGTTTATTCATGCATAGTTCAAAGTAAGCTAACCACACAAGGCATCGACACTTAAGTCAAACAAGACTACACACTTTCCCTAGTGTGCAACAGTCATTACAAGAGAATCAATTCGATAAATGGCTAATCACAACAAGATGCAAAGAGTTCACATATTGTCTATGCAACTTCATTTGGTCTCGTTGTAGCTGCACATATATGTTTGTTCTATTGGGAGCTCTATTCAAGTCATCAGTATTGATCGGAACTGAGACTTAAATTTTGCAAAAGAACAGCCACTTTCAACAAAGCGGTGGCGAAATTTTTTGAAAAACAAATTTTTTTCAGAAGGGTCAAAATTTGCATTAATTAAAATCAAAATGAAGAGCCATGAGCTTAAACATCCACGAAATGCAATATGTAACACAATTAAAAACAAAACAACCCAAATGTGAACACAACACGAACATCAATAGCAAGCAAACAAGATGGGCCTCACCCCACCACAAATAAATGCGTTTGTCCTCAAATGCAAATGATGAATATCCAACAATGAAAATAACGAAAGATAGAAAGAAGGGTAAAGAGGGGATCCTATCTACATGCTTGCTCCATTTGTCGGGGCATCATTGCTCGATGCATTAGCCTGAAGTTTGACACTGGTCCCTGGATTTTCATTTTGGTTCTCATTGTGTTCATTTGTCCTAACTTCTGCAGCGATGTTAGCCTAAGGAGTGGGTCGACATAAGGTTCAGCATGAGAGAGTGAACCCTAGACCCACATCCTAACACTCAGCTCGAGAGAGTGGGTGGGGTAAGACGTAGGCTGATCTTCATGCAACAAGTGGGTGTCTGAGAGGAACCCATTTGAAACATAGTAAGTTGCTCGAGAGAGAATTTATTCCAAAGTAAAGCTTAGCCTAGTCACTATTACTCTACAAATTTTCTATCGAAAGCGCGTACCCAATATTGTAGATTAACCCGTATTCCAGTCACATCCCAGGAATCCCCTCTCATCCCAAAAATCCCCTCTCATTATTTAGAAATCTTTGTTTATTTTTCTCTTTTTACTTACTAGTGACAAAACCCCCATTGTTAATTGACAAGATGGTGTTCCCCCTTTAATTTACAATATTTTTTATCGTTAATGTCTTTAGCGACGACTAGTTTGATTTTTTTTATTTTTCTATTAATTCTCAAAACCACTCCCTTGGGACACTACCCTAACCCTTGGTTGGGTTACTATACTATTGCACGATCATAGACACTTGCATCGGAAGTTGTGTTGTTGATTACGCAAAACATCAAAATGGCACCGCTATCGGGGAGTGGTGTTACTTGAGAATTTTTAGTTTAATAAAACTTTTGTTCTTCTTAGTTGTAGTCTACTTACCTAATTTTAGTTTTGTTTGATTGGTTTGTGAATATTTCAGAAAGCATGAGTGTTAATGGTAGCAACGGTAGCCAGGTAGGCCACCAAGACGACATCAGAAATCTCAACGATGTCCAAGAGCCCAACATCAATGGCCCCCATCTCATGGGAGGTGTGGGAGCTATCTGTTTACCCCCAGCCAAGGGAAATACAGTGTTCCACATAACGAGCACCATGTTGCAACCCTTGCAACTGAAGGGACTCTTTAGCGGACTGTCTCATGAGGACCCTCACGAGCATCTTCGAAATTTTGTAGATGTGTGTGGACCATTCTCGTTCAAAAACATATCTCAAGAGTCGATCCGGTTGAGGCTATTCCCTTTCTCGTTGATGGGAGAGGCTTGCAAGTGGCTAGCCGAGCTACCACGTGAATCCATCACTTCTTGGGAGGAGTTGGTAACCACATTTCAAGTGCGATTTTTCCCTTCCTCAAAGATGCTATCACTGCGGGATAGCATCCAGAGTTTCAAACGTCTAGAAGGAGAGCTTCTGCACGAAACCTGTCTACGATTCAAAAAGTTGGTGCTCCAATGCCCAACCCATGGTTTGCCTGATAACGTGCTACTTCAATACTTCTACCGGAGTTTAGACTCGGTGAACAAAGATGTTGCTAACCAACTGTCATCGGGAGGCTCAATGCAGTAGTCATATGCAGTAGTAGCCCAACTTCTAGATGGTATGACAACCATCAACACAGCATGGTACACTCGTGAGGACCAAGTCTCCCCTCTCACTTTCAAGCTATCCAAGGAGCAGATTGAAAAAGATAATGAGGGAGATCAGAACATGGCCAAAATCATGGCGAAACTTGATATTTTATCCAAAAAAGTCATGGGGGTCGGTGCTCGTGGTGTCAATGATGTGGGGGTCGGGGGTGCTAATCCTAAGGAGATGAAGTTTGAAGCCTTGTATAACGAGGAGATAAATTTTCTAGCCAACCAGGGGGGTGGCTACCGCTCAAATTACCCAAGGTAGGGTGGTAACCAAGGTTGGGATAGAGACGAAGGTTGGAAGAACTAGGATCGTGAATTGAGGGATCGAAATCCAAATTGGATAGATACGTGTCCCCCTATGAGAGCCAGAATCCATAAGATTTGGACGGTGGCAGGTCTGAGGATATGCTCTCGCGCATCCTCAACATAGTTGAAGGATCATACAAAATGCTAAAAGGCATGAAAGAAGACGTGTGCACCCTTAGCCAGACTGTTACCTCTCATTCAATTTCAATCAAGCAGTTAGAGACCCAGATGGGTCACATCTCATCTGACCTAAATCCGAGATAGCCAGGGGGTTTTCCGAGTGATACCATGGTTACCCCAAGAATGAGGTTTAAGGGTGAACTTGCGTCGTGCCACGACGTTAACTAAGGTGATGTTTGGGAGGCAACCCAAAGCCCTTGTTGTTACTTCTATCTTGTCTTTGATAAAATAATGGTGTGTTGAGTGGGAGTTGAATGAGAAGTACAGATTGGAAAACGGAAGACCCAGTTGGCGAATCACCGAAAGGTTCAGCGACCCCGACGCACTCCGCCGTTTGATCCAACCCAGTTTGGGTCTGGATCTGTAAAACCCGGCGGACTCAATGAAATCATTGGCGAGTCGCTGAGTATAACGGCGATTCTGTAGAACGCCATTTGGATTTTCATCTTGATTGAAGGTCCTGTAAAAGTCGGTGAGACAAGTGACAACTCAGTGAATCGCCAACAGGTTCAGCGATCGGGACTAACGTCGCCAAATGGACAAAAACTGGACGGTCTTTCAACCAAAGGTTTAAAAAGTTCTAACTTCATTCTCTTTCCATCACATTTTCACCTTCCCAAACGCACACCTGCACTCCAGTTTTATAATTATTGCACTTTTGGAGTATTTTGGTTCATTGATTTGTGCGCGGATTTGGATTACATTGTCGTCTAGCTTTCAGTAGCATTTTAATCAGTACCAAAGGTTAGCTTCTCAATATCCGTAATTATTTTATCAGCATTGTACTCATTTTCAAACTCTTTGTTATTGGTAAAATCTGTTGAACCTCCCTAATTTGATAGAATTGGTTAATTGGCGATTGTTATTCGATAATCTTCCTTAAACTGTCGAAACCTTGTTCTTCGATGTATCTAGTTGAGTTAATGTGCAATGGGTGGTATTCGTGTGTTATGGGTATTGGTTAAATTTGTGCTATTTGTGCTTAAATTGTATTTTTGGGGGTTGTGGGGCCAATTTCAAAAAGTTGGGTCAAAAGTAGGAATGATGGGTGACTCGGTGAGCTGTGACGAGCACACTGAACCACTCCGCAGCTCGCCTAAGTACCCCATCTCGCCCTTACTATCATGCTTCATTTGTTGTGGCTGCTGTAACTTTTGGCGAGAAGCACGTGATAGCCAACTGCACTCGGTGACTCACCAAATGTCATCTTAATCGCCCTTTGTCTGCACTGTGACCTTCAGCGGATTATCTGTGGCTTACCGAATGGACTATCTAATCCTTCTGCAGCTTAAAGTCTTTGTTTTGGTTGTCAAATATGTTCTAACATTATCTCAAGACTTTGCAGACATGGCCAGACCAAAAGTTGCAGGAAGATACATGCCACCCAGACTCATAAGAGAACAACAGTTCAGAAGAACTGAAAGGAGCGACAACAAGACAACCAGTTTGAGGAGAGATTTCCCATCGACCCTAATGTCCCTTCGTGGGATCGAGGGTTCAGCAATGCGATACACGCCTTTGTGGTAGCTCAGGAGTTGGACAATACGAGGCTAATATTGCTGCTGAAGTAGAGCGAAAAGAAAAAGAGAACCAGAAGCAGAATAACAACACTCCAGGCACTGATTCCCTGGCAGATGGAGCGACTGCTTAGTCAGGATCCCCTCTTTACCTCCCTCTCTGTCTTTCTTCATTTTACCTTTCTGGATATTCTGTGTTAATTGCATTTGAGGGCAAATTGCTTTATTTGTGGTGGGGTGAGGCCCACACCTTTTGTGTGTACTATTGTTATTCATGTTTTGTTTATATTTGGGTTGTGAGCTTTGATCACTACAACATTTTAGGCCTAAGGTCACACTAAATCTGGACAACACTTGTAAAGTGTTGCCTAAAATATTTTTGGGTACGCTTTTAAAGTGTAGCCTTAATTTTTAGTTTTTGGCAACGATGACATTATCAACACTTTTAAAACATGCTTTTTAGTGGTATAGGCTACACTTATAAGCGTTATCATATCATGATATAATTGGTAATACTTATTTACACATATGACTACACTTTTAAAGTGTGCTATTTTTATATTTCTAAAAACAACACTTTACAAGTGTAGTATTATAAGTTTTTCTAAAATTATCACTAAAATATTGTATTCCCTCCAATATATTTAACATTCCCTCCAATTTCTAATTGGCCAAAAAAAGAAATCATAAAAAAAAAAAAAAAGGTCACTTGTACGTTTTGCCCCAAATCAAAATAGGAGTTGCACTCGGACACAAAACCCTATTTCCCTCTCCTTCACATTTCCACCCATAAATTCTCTACTATAACTTTATGGACTTCTTTCTACAGATGTTGATGTTACTGTACATTTCTCTCTTCTTCTTCTACGCCTTTGTTTGGGAAACTAGAGAAATAAATCGAAGAATTCTGACATCGTTTGGAGGAGTTGGGGAGTCTACGGAATATGGTTTGTGGTGATGGAGATAGATTCAGTCACTCGACTCATAAATGCCAGCCTTCTTCTCGTTCAATTGTCTTTCACTATTGCTGGTATTATCAAATCGTAATTTATACGATTACCTTTTCTTTTATGCATTTTTAGAATGTTAGATGCAATTTTAGATCTAAATAATCTTCACATTTTTCAGAATTTCAATTTCATGATATTACATATAGTTTAAGCTTGTTGTCAATTTAAGTTGACCAGATGTTCTGAAGTGGTTCTGTAAATTGAGTTTTGAAATGTTTGTGCTTCATTTTGGTTGCTTTTAGATTATCTATGACTATGTATGAGTAAGTTTCTTTTTAGTTTGAGGTAGCATGGACATGAGGAGCACCGATTTAAAATTCTGTTCTAACAACAAACAGAGTAAAATTATGTTCTTAGAAAATATTTCAATATGAATCATTTATGATTACCGTCTTAGTATCATTTCAATAAAATTATGTTGTTAAAAAATTCGGTGAAGGTAGTTTTCCATCACAACTCTGTCCTAAACTCGAGATAGAATTTCAGTCGCAGGTAGATAAAATGCTTCTTCCTAGTGTGGTCGCAACTCTCTGTCTGAGGTAGAATTTCAGTCGTAGCCCTCTGCTCGATATAGAATTTTAGGTATGACTATTTTCCTTATCTAGTTACTCTTTTTTTTACACAAGTTGTAACAGTGGCATTATTCGCTTGTTTTGATTCAAATTGCTTTTTTCATTAGCTCTACTCTAAACTAATGGGTGTTTAAATTGGTTAAAAGCATTGTGTTAAGGGTCAGTTTCAGGTTTCATTTATATGATTTCTCATTTTATGTTTACATTCATAGTACAAAGATATTTTGGGGCTTTAAAGCCAAAAAATAATTGCTTAGTATTTTGCTAAAGAGAAAAGCTCAAGTTGGTAGGCGCTTGGATCTGTTAAAAAAATCAGTGTTTTACTTGTAGTGTAGACGAAGTACTAGCTGTTTTAGTTATTTCATCCACTGTATTAGTTATGCAGATCCTAAATTGCTAGCCAAAATCCATATATGGTGTGTTGGATTTGATAATAGCGACAAAACAAGTGCTGCTAAATAGGATACATGTTATGCACGGTTTAATACCTGAATAAATAACCTTCTAACCAGCAACCAAACGTCCCTACTGACAACCCAAAAAAATGCTACTAAACATGAAACAAAAAAAGTGCCATACTCATTGCTTTCAGCTTGTACAACGTATAATAAGATTACACTTATTCTGAACCTACTGACTTTATATCTTGTATTTGTCTCTGAATAACAATAATAATAGCAAAGTACCTGAGGCAACACGAAGTCGTCTAAGGAGAGAGCAGCAACAACAGATGCTATGTTGATAGCTTCTTCTCCAGTAGTTGTGAGATGAAAAGACAACTTCCCCTGCCTTTGTGCTTCATAAAAAATGGTATCCATAGTTTGAAGTGTCATCATTGAACTATACACCTTTATTGCCAATTCTTTGCTCACCTAACCAAATAAATGCATCAAATTTCAATTCATTTTTTTTTCAATTAAAGAGTAATGAGATTTGGAATAATTTCACTTGTACTTTTACTTGTAGTTTTCTGGCCTGAGTTGAGAAACCACAAAATGTATCAGAAGATCATTTTCATGAAAACATTATGGAGATAAATCAAAAGGATCTGCCTAATAAAAACTAATACGGAAGCCACCTACTACTTAAATTCTATTGTTTGCAACAACTGGCCTCTTATATGTAAGAACACTCAAAAAGATCAAAGCAATTAGACATGTATTCTTTACCAATTCAGCAATTATTCTTTCTTTGGAAGGAGAAAGTATCCCCCTTGCGCCTTTTGGCTTGGGCACTTTCAAAATGCAGGGAGATGTGTGGCTTTCAGACATGAGTGGGAATGACCAAGAGAAGCTATCAACACTTTTTAGTGTGGCTGATTCTTGGCTAAAGCAGTTGGGTGTCCAGCACCACGACTTTAACTATTTCATGGGTATTCGTCGTGGCTGATCATCTCAAATGAATGAATTCACGCTTTATAAAATCCCACCAACGAGGTTGAGTACTACTGGAGTTCCTTTTATTAACATAGGTTCTCTGAGGTGTTTCTGGTTTGTTGCTTTTGATAGCATGAACAGCCTTATAACTCCCTCCTATATAAAGGCATTTAGTATTTTACGCGTTGTGCTTTGAATCCTTGTGGTTTCTGTTTCTTCTTGATTCCTATCGTGGAAAGTACGCCATAAAAATTGGATTTGAATTCTAGGTAAGTAGGTTTATATAGATCGAGTTCGTATTAGTATTTGTGTTGAGTACCATGTACTTGTATGCTTTTGCATTCATTGTTATCTAATTATATAACAATGAATGCAAATGCATACAAGTACATGGTACTCAAAAGCAGGATGTACTAGTGGTCTGTGATCCTCTAGTTCCGTTTTTTTGTTCACTCTCCATTATAATATACATTGCAGGATGTGCATAACATTGCTCTTAAATAGCTCACTCCTCATTGTTGCTTATTGCCATTCATGTGCAGGATGTTGCCATTACGCAAGAGAACTCATTGCTTGACAACACTGCTAGAATTGAGGGTTTGTTATCCAGATTCCCTATGTTTGATTGGGTGGGCGGAAGAACCTCTGAAATGTCTGCAGTTGGTTTACTTCCAGCTGCACTTCAGGCTTGACACTCCTAAAGTCACATTTCTAATCTCAGTTTGCTTATATATCACAATTCACTGCTTTAAACTTCCCAAACTTCTCGATACAATTCTAGAAGAAATAATATTTCATGTAACTCTCACAAGTTTCAGAAATTCAAATTCATTTGTGTAAATTAATGTGATGATTTGTGTGATATTGTCTTTATCAAATTAACTTATATACAACCTCCATAACATCTTAAAACTTCTAATTTTACCTAGCATGTATTATTTAAGTGACAACACTTACAATCCAAAGTCAACTAGACTTTGTCGCATAGAATGAGACACAGGGAATTATTTCATCTTTTCTTACAACATTTGTGTCACATTACGCCTCATATATCTTTTCACTCGAGGAAATTATATTAGAGAGATGCTCACTGGTGCTGCATTGATGGATAAAGAAAACAGGACCACTGTGGTATGACTATATGGCCTTTTTCATGTTCTTTTGGCATATAAAAGACTTTTGTATTTGAAGTTTTGAGAATAACTAGTAAATCTTCCAAGTACAAACAACTGAAGTAAATTTCCTTGTAGAATTATAGGAGCTATAGTTTCTTTTTTTTGGCCGACTTCAAGAATAAATAAGACGGGCCATTATATATTGTTACACTTCAAGAATCTGTCTTTAATTTGTACTAGAATAAATTGATGATTGCTATTGCACCAACTTATTATTTGTCATCAGGTTCGGGATAAGCCGACAACGCTACTTGCTTTGGTTTGGTACTAGGCAACTGATGTAGTTGTGGTATGACTTGTCTTGAAACTAGTAGACCCAAGGATCATTGAAACTAGTAGACCCAACGAGCAAATTGTGGTATAACTTGTCTTAATGTTTGATATCTTTTTTCCCTATGTTTTTCTTCTAACTATAGTGTTTTTGTTGAGTTTGCTTTTAGTTACTGCAATCATTTTTTAAAATAATAAGCTACCTAGTTTTAGGATGAATTTGAATTTTAAATATTTGTTAGGTTGTTTTAATTGTTGAGATTATTTAGTCTTTTTAAATTCTTGTTACGCAGATTTTCTGCAGATTATGTTTTCAAGCTGGCTATTTAAAGCCCTATTATGATTAATAAAAGATTGAGAGACATTTTCAATCTTTTTGTGCTGCCCCATTTTTAAAAAACACCAACAGTTTTCAATGTGTAGGCACCTCCATCTAGCTCGTCTAGACATGCCCTTGAATTACCATCAGTAGCTTCCTCAGCACGGGTAGACTGAAACTATTTTTACATTGTTGGGCCAATATTTTCATTGTTTATATTTAGAAGGGCTTATCGTGCCGCAGACCTAGTTCTTCTTCCTTCTCTTGCGTGTCTGTATTTTTATGGTATTCCTCTCCTGGGGAGTTAAAAAAGTTAAATGGTCTACTTTTATTGCAAGACCACATTGGTTATGACTTGTCAAAGCATATCTTCAGTCATGTGGACAGGCCGACTATGCTGCCTTTGTATAAACAGATTCATAGACCTAGAAAATTTTACTTTGTAGATTGATTTCTTTGCTTTTTATATTGGGTTTTCAGTTCTTTTGCATGCCAATCTCGTGATAACTATGCACTGTCTAGTAATAACCTGCATTTTGCTTTCTTGATTTTCTTCTGCAGGATGGGTCTTTGCCTCCAAGTTTATCAGTCGAATCATCATCTCCATCTGCTTCTAGTATATCTCCAAAGGTTAGTTAGTTGGTTCTTCTTGGCAGTGATAGACTGCCCCATTTAAGAGTTTATTAGCTTTATAGAAGCAGTGTTTTTATTGGAAAAATTCTAACTTAGCTTCGACTGGATACACCATGACACTAGGGCCTTCCCAGAGTGTAATTAGCTTATAGAAGTATTTTCAACCTTGGTCTGAACAGTCAGAATACTTCAGAAGTTAAGGACTTCCAATAGTTTGTTGGAGCTGGATAATATGCTAGCTATAAATTGTTGGTGTGTTAATTTGCCTTGCATCATGATGAAAGCAAAAATGGTCTCAGCATCAAAACAAAGCAAGTAGCGTTGTGTATTGGACCTAAAGATTCTTCCTTTGTATTATCTAACAAAGGGTATAATCATATTTTGTCATGTGTTAAGTTTTTATCTACCTCCATTGATCCAAAGGGTGGTGGAGGAAAATACCCTTTTAACAATGCGGCGATGGGTCTCAGGCTTTGGGGTTGTGGTTCTTCTTCCTCTAATGATTTTTTTTAAATAGGTAACTTTCTTCTTCTAATGATTCAAATATAAGTTGTGCGGGTAGCAACAATAAATATATGAATGTATTTCAGATTTTTGCTCCACCCCATCCGATTTTGTTACATGATGAGGAGGAAGCTTGTACTAGTAGTGCTACTAAGCATTCTGACACTAACAATGATCCATCTCACAGAGGAAGCTCTGTTGGAATCTTTAACGAGGATTTACATGATAAAATTGTTGTAGTTGTTGATGTTGATGAAGGTATTTGAAACTAAACTTTCCCTTTAAATGTAGAGTTGTTACAATTGTCGTTAATGCTTGTAACCAGGGGAGCTAGCAAGGTCGGGGGATGAAAAATTACATATACATAGATTTTGAAATCTTTGGCCCTAATAGTAATTTTGCATAGTTCTGTAATCCTACTTATCTAAAACACATGGTTACAAGTTTGCTTGTCCTATCAAGTAGCGTTATGGATATGCTGTTTCTTATCTCTTCAGATCAAAGGTTTGGTTCACCTTTAGATTTTTGTAAATGTTTGACCCATGGTCTTTATCACAGAATCTCTCAGTTTTTTATTTATGTTACATACTTTATTCCTTACACAGTAACGATCTTTTGTTCTTTTGTGTTTTATTTTTCTTGCTATTTGTAGCTTTATTCAAAAGGTTGATCCATGTTATGCAGGGAACAAGGTCAGCTTTGTATTCGAATGATCGAGAGTCCATCAGTCACTGTGCAGGAAAATATCGGTAATTGAATTTGAATAGTGGACATAAGTAAACTCGATCTATTGTATTGAACGATGAAGACTTTTTGTACTATTGTCATATTTGTTTGAATGCATTTGGTTTTGTGGAATTTATTGATAGTAGAGATCTTTAAGCAATCGCTTTCTAAGGTTTGAAATCTATAGCTTTGATTTATTTATTAGCTAATTTTGTGTTTTAGATCACTTATATATTTAATTATGTTATTATAGAATATATGCAAATAATAATAATTATTCTTAAAAATGAAAAATTGTGGCTACAAAAATTCTACACAACATTGCCACACTTCAATAGTGTTGCTATAGGGACGTCCAATGTGTGGCTTACTAATTGCAAATTAAATCTTGTACATAAGAAAAGTTACACTTTATAAGTGTTGTTCTAGATGAGATAAAAGGCAACACTTTTTAAGTGTGACCAATAACAAAGCAAAGGCCACGCTTTTAAGTGTAGTATAATCAAACTAAAGGTGTTGCAAGTAAATTACTACAAAGCATGCCCTTTATACCTCTTTGGCCATGCTTTTTTAGTGTAGCTGCTTTGGTGGCATTTCAAAAGCGTGGCCTAATGTCGAAGGTTACGCTGCTTTAGGCCACCCCCTAAAAAGCGTTGTTGAAAGTCCAAAAGTGTATCCTTTTATTAAAGGCCACACTTTTTTCTAGTTTAGGCTACACTTTACTGGGGTGGTCGTAGGCCTAAAATGTTGTAGTGGATGTTGTTTAAATACTGCATTTTTGTGGATGTTTGAGCTCATGGCTCCTTGTTTTAGAATTGCAAAATGATTATGATTTTGACCCGTCTGAAATTTTTTGCCATCTCTCATGTGTTGAATGTGGCTGTTCTTTTGCAAAATTTGAGTGTCGGTTCTGATCAATAACGATGACTTGAATAGTGCTCTCAATCAAACGAACATGAATGTGCAGCTACGGTGAAGCCAAATGAAGTTGCATAGATAATATGTGAACTCTTTGCATCTCGTTACGACTAGCCTAGTATCGAATTGAGTCTCTTGTGATGATCATTGCACACTAGCGAAAGTGTGGAGTCTTGTTTGACTGTAGTATCAATGCCTAGTGTGATTAGCTTACTCTGAAACATGCATGATAGATTCTAGAATTTGCCCCGTTGGTCCGATCGACTAAAGTAAGGCTAGCTCTTGATATGATCTTAGGCAACTTTAAAGAGTGTGAGTCAATTTGACATATACCTCTTTTGGACCAACCTTGTGAGTGTGTGAACCTCTCTTTTCAACACCCCTTGAGCCTTACCCTTCTTTGGAAGAAACTTGATGAAAACTAGACTTTTCTTAATCCATCACCTATAATCCTCTTGAATTGTAGTTAGTTGAGTAGCCCAACTTAGGCCAAAAGCCTAAGTTGGGGGTGTGGTGAATAGACGAGGGCAAGTCAAGAAGTGCAAAGAAAGTCTCCTTTAACCCATGGTGTTGAGAAAAATGGAACCCTTCCATATATATAAAAAAAAGAGAAGAGAAAAAGAGAAAGAAAATTAAAAGAAGGAAAAAGAAGTGGAATAAAGTTGCGAAAACATGAAGAAAATGGGGTTCCCAAACTATCCTTGGAAAGTGAATAATAGGATGACTTATGAGCACTAAAGGGAATGATGAAGGAAAATGAAAGGAAGTGTTGTGAGCACCACATTTCATGAGGATGAAAGTCACAGAGCCTAAATGACCATACCTTTGCACTCAGCCCTATTACAAGCCTTGAAAAGACCTATTTGATCTTGAGTTAGCCGAAACAAATGTTGATTGGAAAATACGGGCAAATCTATGGGTGAAATCATGCATTGTGTTCTTCTTTAAGAGAGTGAGTGTTGCATTTGATTCCGAAACTTTAAATTGCAAACCATTGTATGTGAATATGGAATCATTCCTTGTATGAGGGCATTTGAACACTTTGGTTGAGCTTGAACTTGCATTTGAAGCAAGTATTGTGAGCATGAGATTCTTTGGTATTGGTGTGCCACAACTTGAATCTTTAGGTACACATTTGATCTTTGCATAAGTAAATTGAGTCTTGTTGTGTGTATTCATGATTGAGTCTTGTGTAGCACTGTTCAAGACACCCTTTTCGAACGATTGAACTTAAGTTTGCTTGAGGACAAGCAAAAGTTTAAGTTGGGTGTGTTGATGAGTCCACAAATTGGACTCATTTAGGGCTATATTTTAATAGAAATTGTGTCCTCAAATGCTTATTTTATCCCAATATCTGATGAAAACACATAAGTTTCAGGTTTTTGAAGTTTAAAGGAAAGCATGGACACTAGGTCACAAAAAGGAATGAAAAGGGCGGAAAAGAACGAAGAAATGAAGGCCTGAGGATTGCCGAGTCCACTTGGTGAGTTGCCAAAGGGTTTTACTTCGCCTTTTGTTCCAGTGTGCTGAGCCCTGAAGGAAAGGATCAAGTCGGCGAAAAAAGAAAGCAGTCGGCGCATCGCCGAACAGTTCCACGAGGCAGTACCATGTCACCAAATGACCTAGAGCACGACGATGCTGAAAGATGTTGCAAGACGGTGATGAACTACACCAAAGGGAGAATCATCGAGTTGATCGGCGATTTTGACTAATGTCGCTGAGTCATCCGCTGCAACACAGATATTTGAAAACTATAAATACTCGTTGAGAGATCAGATTTTAGTATCAATTTTTTAGTGTGGAACAAATTAATATAATTTTTAGGACTTTTTATTTTTGCTTTGAGTTTGAGAGGGTTTTCGTAACACTCCAGAAATCTAACGACCTAAGCTAGAGCCTAAATGATGACTAATGACTTAATGAGAGTAGAAATGATGTTTCAAGACCTAATTTAATGTAACTAAATTGGTAAGAAAGTGTTAGTGCATAAACGTCAAGAAACGACCATGACGTCCGGAAACTAGTGAGGTGCTAGGTCTTGTGAATTGCCTTTAAGAGTGTCGTAGGTGGACTAAAGTTTGTAGAAGGGTTTAAATATGTAAAATTTCATGTTTAGGGTCCAAGCGTCCGGGTACGATTCCCCAAGGACCACCCAAGGGGTCCTTGAGGACGACCCAAACTTGGAACCAAAAAGAAGTAGAAGCTATCCAAAACAGGTTGGACTCACGAGGGGTAAACCATGAGGCGTAGGTTGACTCACGCTCCTTGGAAGGGAGTCGTGAGTCCACACTTAGAATCCTCCAAGTGGCCTCCAAATCAACCCCCTTCAGTCCCTAACCACGAGCATGCAACACGATCCGTAGACCGACTCACGCTCCGTGGAAGGGTGAGACTTAGTCTCCTCACCAAGACCCTTGTATGCACCCTCTCAGTACCAAACCACGAGTGGCCAGCACGGCCCGTGGTTCAATCCACGCTTCGTGGACGGGGACTCGTGGATGGCACCCGAGCTCACTGCCTCCACACGGTCTAAGTGGGGGTAGTTTAGTAATTTACTAATTAATTGCTTAAGGGTTAAAAACGGTTATGAATAGTTATATGAGGTACATTAGGATATTATTAAGTAATAGCAAGTCTTCCACCTTATATCTCCAAATCATAAAAATCAAAACCCACTTCTCTCGAAGCTCTCTCTCTAAAGACTCTAGAAGAAGAAGACTACATTGGAGCTAGGGTTTCGAAGTTTCTTCCCAAATTGCTTGGAGTTTCTCCATTGATTCTCAAGGAATCAACTAAGGTATGGTTGCTTTTCACTCTTGGGATCTTTTCCTCAAGAGGCCCTCTCAAAATTGGATTTCAAAGTTCCCCAAATTCTAGGTTTTCTCTCAATTTCGTGGGTCACTTTACAAATGTGTTTTCATTGAATTATAATTATTAGTTATGGTTGTATATGATGATTTGTGGATGAATTAATGTCATGTTGATGGTTTTTGAACAAATCCCCACAAGACCCATGAATTCCCCTTCTTTATCACTTTAAACACTATTATGACTTTAATGGTGAATGAAGGATGAGAATCTAATATGTAATTGTGGAATTCATTATTGTATTATGATGTTGCTCTATATGATGAATGATTACCAATGAGTTAGGGTTGAATCTTGATGTGATCCTTCAAGGCTATGAATGAAGGTTGTCAAATTGATGAATGTTCATATTGAATTGTTGATCCACTTATGGTGGAGGTGCTACTTGATTATGAATTGTAGTGATGGAGTTATGTTTCCTCTTCCCTACAACCCCAAATGTTGACAAGTATGCCATGATACGAACATGAATGTTAAGCTATGATTATGGTAGTGTTGGTATGATGAATAGAAGGTAAATCTCATGAACACTACATGACTATGATATGAATGAACATTGTTATGTGTTGATGGATCTACGATGAAAGGTTATTCTCATCTTAGAACTTGTGAGCTATATGATGAATGATGGGTTGAATCCCTAATGCACTTCTTAATGAATTAATGTGTAATTGAAGGCCTAATACTACTTTAAAAAGGAAATTGTGCTTAGCACCGAGTGAAAATAAATATGAGATGGAAGCTTTTATGTTTAGCAAGTCCGGCTTCCCATATGGGTTCCTTTTACGTTTAGCAAGTTCGGATTCCCAGTATATATGTTCTCTCATGAGATGGAAACCTTTTACGTTTAGCAAGTCCGGGTTTCTAGTAACAATCTCCTTGTTCCATAACTATGTTTTCTCACATAGGTATTAGCTAGTGGATCCACCTAGATGCTATTATGTTAGTTCCACCTTGGCAAGTGGAACATTCTCTTTTCGGTGTGGGAGTAGAGCACTGGATTCCATGAAGCTCACATGGTCTATGTCGGTTATTGCTAATATCCCTATGATTTAAGAAGATGATCTAATGTATGAATATGACTTATGTAAATAACTTATGAGATCTAACTAGAATTACTTGAGGGATACTACTTAGTATAGGTGAGGGTATGGGACTTATCTATGCATTACACAAGTGGGTTCTTTGAGGAGTTCTAGTGTGAGTCCTCTATGGATGGAAACTTATGAATGATGGTAAGGTTGGTTTCGCCTATTATGATGTTAATTATGTATGTGATTAGACTTGTGTCTTCTTGATGGCTTTACTTAGTATATATGGGGGTATGGGACTTCTATGTACATTGCACAGGTAAACTTGAAATGGGGTCATGGGTGGTGTCTTATGATGGTATGATATAAATGGAATTCAAAATATGTAAGGTATGGGTTATGGCTTCTTGTTATGATCATGAATGTCTCTTTATCTTGTAATGTGGATTGGCTAAATGTTCCTTGAATATGCATTATGGCTTTTAACTTGAAATAGCATGTTTCCAACTAAAGGTCCTTTTTGTGCATGATTTAAATGGTTTTAATTGCATGGCTTCCATACTTAGTACAATTGATTGTGCTAACCCATATTTCTTCTTTTTTCTACCAAGTGTAGGTTCCTGGATGTGATTGTGCTACTAGGAGACTCAAGCTTGGACCTAGACTTTCTCCAAGACTTTTTGGTATGCCCTCAAGTTCCGAGGACACACATTATGACACTTATGTCCCTTCTATTGTAATAAGAGTATTAGACTCCTTATGTACTTGTCATTTTGAGACAATTCTATTGCAAAGGGCTATGGTCCCTATTTGAGATTCTTATGTGTACTTAGATGGTTTCATTGAGATGATGATGTCTAGACATTCTACTTTCTATTTTCTATTATGAGACACTTTGACATTGATGCTGAAAAGTTTTTAAATTTCCGCATTATTCAATGTCTATATGCAATGACGAATATGCTAAGGGCTCGTATAAGACCCCTTCGGGGTCAAGTACGTCGTGTTATGCCTAGGGGGTGCTCTCGGGGCGTGACATTTAAAACTTGAAGAGGAAGAGGGTTTTATCTCCAAGGATTTGGACTTGGGTCTCTTGGATTCTTCATCCTTGGCCTGTAACAAGACTAAAATCTTCATACCCATTTGACTGCAAGCTCATTTAGGGATAAATTTCTATCTCTTGATGTGTGGCTAAAACCCCCAATTCTTGGGGTGTGATTTTGTGAATATGGGTTAAGATTTGTGTTGGGTCTTGCTTGCTGATAGATTAGATGTAGTTTAATGGTGATTTCGTCTAGTAGTTGTGGATGAATTTAACAAATTTGTAGTTGCAAATACAAGTTTATTTATGTGTTTTTGGCTTGCTCGAGAGAGAAGTCGCGAAACCAAGACTGCTAGATTGATGGCCTAAGGAGTGGTCGACATGAGGTTCAGCTCGAGAGAGTGAACCCTAGTCCCATATCCTAACACTCAGCTCGAGAGAGTGAGTGGGGTAAGGCGTAGGCTGGTCTTCATGTGGCAAGTGGGTGTCCGAGAGGAACCCATTTGAAATGGGGTAAGTTGCTTGAGTTTGAATTTATTCCCACGTAAAGCTTAGACTAGTCACTATTACTCTACAAATTTTCTATCGAAATCATGTACCCAATAATGTAGATTAACCCGTATTCCGGTCACATCCTAAGAATCCCCTCTCATTATTTAGAAATATTTATTTATTTTGTTGTTTTTACTTACTAGTGACAAAAACCCCGTTGTTAATTGACACGCTGGTGTCCCCCCTTTAATTTACAATTATTTTTAATCGTTAATGTCTTTAGCTACGACTAGTTAGAACAAATTTTATTTTTCTATTAATTCTCAAAACCACTCCCTTGGGACACGACCCCAACCCTTGGTTGGGTTACTATACTATTGCACTATCGTAGACACTTGCATCAGAAGTTGTGTCGTTGATTACGCAAAACATCAGTCCTCCTCAAGGACCCCTAGGATGGTCCTTGGGGAATCGTACCTTGGCGTTTAACCCCTAAACCCCTCAACCATGGCTCGGGACAACATAAAACAACCTCAAACCTCATGACAAACTCACACACTCACTAGTTAGGCTCTAGTTTCACTAATTCGTTTTATGGGTCGTTACATTATCCCCTACTTAGAAATATTTGTCCTCGAATGAGACTTTAAAAACATTAAGGGGTTAACGACTCAAGACTAGCAGCCCATCATGTATGCAACATCATATACAATGCATAAAACTTAGGAGGAAACATCAACTCCATCTCAAACATGTTCAATGCAGTACAAGAAGGTAGGAACTACATCTACAAACTCATTATGCATTATAACTTCATCATTTATCATTTCATTGGAGGAACTACCTTCTCCAACTCAAATCATGCTCATCATAATGATCATTAGGCACATTATGCAACTTATTCATAAAAACACATTTAGGCATGTTCAACATTTAACCTCATGAAGCATATAAGCAACTCATACTAAATGCACATTAACATAAGGAACATAATTCATGAAAACTCATTTTCTCATTCAAACATAAAATCATTAAGAACATGCATAACATAAGGAGACCATGAAAACACAACAAGCCAAAAACAAACTCTTTGTCTAAGGCTTGAATATGCATATAAAGAAAGAGGTAAGGATATTAGAACTCTCAACAACCTTACTACTCAACATACTATCCCCCACCTAGGAGTAAACCCAACTAGGGCTAATCATGAACATAACATAGGAAGCTCGATTAAGACATTCACAACTTACAAGAAACCATCAACGTACCAGTGCTTTTAAACTAGGAAGGTCCTCATTAAGCAACTCTTGCTCACAAACAACCTTACCAACACCACTCAAGGTCTCATATGAGTCTACCACACTTGGTCTAAACTCCTCAAACTCACTACATCTCTTAAGGTGAGAACATCAAGCAAACCTAACTAATGAATCAAGGACACTCAATGACCTTGCCATCTAAGCACATTATCCCCCACTTAGAAGAAAGCCTATACTAGCTCTTTTAAACTTCACTTCTTTCCATTCTAAGGTCGGAGCAAAACATCACTAAACTTTCACACTCATCACCCAAGGTGATTCTAAAACAAGGTGAATTACACTTCTACCCCTCTTAGAGGAGTCTACTCTCTCAACACATCAAGGCATCACTTAAACACCACTATCTATCAACTCTTTCAACATACATTAAACTCATCATGACCTTCTACCATCAACATACATAACCATAAAGCAACCCATTCATACCAAAGTCAACATCACAATCTTCCATCTCACATCTATCAAGTCACACAACCATAGTTGGCATCACAACCAACCTTTTCTCTCCCTTAACCCTTGTAACATAAACCTTTCAAGTGGTCATACCTTAGAGACCATCACATAAGGAATAAGGGAAAGACATTATAGAGTTAAACTCTATGGCACGACTTGAACAATGAAGACGTGAGACTTTCCTAACATCCAATGGCCTCCTATTCATAAATGTGGTGTGCTTCACACTATGAACAAGACTCTACTAGATATGGTTTGAGATATCCTAAAACTATTCCAAAACATTTTGCTCTGATACCATGTTTGTCACGACCCAAGGCTAGCCCCTAGATGTGACACGGCGTACTCAACCCCGAAGGGTCTTATACAAGCCTCATAGCATTCTTGAACATAAGATCATAGGAAAAATGAAGGGAAATTAATTTTTTTTTTACAATCAAAACATCTTTCATTAAAACAAGCGGAAGACTTCTAACTTTGTCTCAAACCATCTAAATACTCTTTGAATACAAAATTGGGACATACCCCATACAAAAGATCTAAACATAAGTATAAGAAATAAAGAAAAGGAGTGGGTTCGTCCTCGAAACTATGAGGACTCACCAAATCGTCATCTCCATGTTCCTTAAAAACATAGCTTCCAAGTTCAACACATCCAATCACCAAACCCTACACTTTAGTTAAAAGGAAGAAATATGGGTTAGCACATTAGATGTACTAAGTATGGAAGCCATGCAAAAACATGCTTAAAACGAACATTTTATTTGAAAGTCATGCTTGTATGCCATTTTGGTAAAACTTCACGAACAATAGTAATAGAGGCATAATATAAGTCAGAACCAACATTCAAGTCATATTTTCACCTTTGAACATGATCAACATATAAACCTTTACCTTCACATTAAACATTCACCTCAAGTAACCCTCAAGCTATACCTTGTGCAATGTATGAATACCGTCCCATACCACTACCAACAGTAAGGTACCACCCTAAGGTCACCAAAAGTGAACTTACTATTCATCTTTTCCATCTTTACACAATAAAACATATAAGAGACATAAACGTTACATAAGTCACATCATCACATTAAGACTAACATCTAAGACAACTCTAAGTCATACTTGTGAAATGTGCAAGTAGCATCCCATACTAATACTCACACTAATTACCCATTTAAAGTCACCATAGACAAGGCACATTCATATGGAATAGACACGATGAGGAAGTAACTCATAATACAATCAAAGTATAGCATGCATCTTTACATTTAAGCATTTAAACTAACATTCTTCATTAGATTCATTTAGGACACATTCATGCATTTAGAGGACTTTCATACATTAAGTTTGGAAAACCAATATGCATTTTCAAACATAGAAGACAACCTATAGTCACAATACACTTATAACATAGTAATATCAACGCCTTAACAACCTCTAAGAACACTTGTGGAATGTATGGTTGGCATCCCATAATACCAACCTTACTAAGCATTCTTTGAAGCCACATATTCATTTCCATAATCTTCAAGCTTACCATAAACCATAGTCATAAGTGAGAAATTATACAAGTACATAAACTAACATAAGGAAAGTCATCTATTCATATCTTCCATTCATTATACATACATAAATTCATATTTCAACATACCATAAAGAAACCATTCCATAACCTCCTAATAAGTCTACTTGTGCAATGTAAAAGTGAAGTCCCATACCCCCACTCCTACTAAGTAAACCCATTAAGAAGTCATAGTATAGTTCCTAACATATTCATCATCTTATTATTATTAGGGAATATTAGCCATAACCGACATAGGCCATGGGAGATACATGGAATCCGGTGTCATATAACCCCACACCGAAAGAAGGTGTTCTACTTGCCGAAGGTAGAACTGATCATATTTAGCTTCTAAGTGGATCCACTAGCTAAGTCCTATGTTTGGCACAACGTTATGGAATATGGAGATTTCTACTAGAAACCCAACCTATTACATTAGCGGAAGAGCTTCCATCTCATGAGTTTACTATAGATGACCCAACCTATTGCATTAGTGGAGGGGCCTTTTCTTCATTGTCCATATCCACTCGGTGCTAAGCCTTAATTCCCAAATTATACATAATTAGTATGGAATTGTATCTACATGTGTGAAGGCATACTTTACCCTTCGTTCAATACAACTCACTAAATAGCTCATAGATTAATTAAAGTGAGAACTACCTTTCACCTTAGAATCAACATTAGTATGTGAGAATAACTATCGCACCAAGATCTTGTGTTCTCATGAGAATGGACTTTCAATCAACACAATAGGATCAACATGGTTATATACATTTCATGCATAATAATGTGTAAAGGTGCATATTAGAACTATACTTCCAATTAGCACCATTGATACATCATAATCATGTTTATGTATGGAGTGTGTGTGTCTGCATGATTGTCCTCACAACGGGACAACAACAACAACATTATCATCATACACACCTTTCTTCTAAATGGGGGGGGGGGGGTCACAACATGTACATAATATCCCAACTCATGCACGATTCACATATATTACATTTAAGGATCTTAGACCATGTAAATCAACATATCTACTATTCACTACAATAGACATGGATACATTCATCATAGCAACACCATCATCATCAAAACATAACATTCGTATTCATATCGTATCATACATAGTCATATCTACGGTTGTAGGGGAGAGGGACCTTATCCCATCGCTACAATACATATGGCGAGTAAGCACCTCCACCATAAGTGGATCAACAATTAATAATTAGAATACTTGACAAGTAAACACCCCACCATAAGAGGACCAATCCGCTCATATATAATAACTTCACCATAATTAGGCATAGATAATGATACAAATCAATAATCTAAATCAATCTAAGAATAAATCCATCATCATTCATTCATAATCAACAAACCCACTTTGTAAGGCCAAATTTAGAAATTTAGAGAAATCATGGGTTCATAGAGTTTTTCATCTTAAATCATCAATTAAACATCAGTATAATCATAACTTGTCATTTGAAAATGTTTAATGCAAGAACCCATGAGATTGAGTAAAACTTAGGGGTTTGTGAAACTTGAAAACCTTGAAACATCTTTGAAATTGACTCTAGGGTGAAAGCTAACCCTAGATGTAGGATCACCATACCTTATACTTGAAGAATCCCACAAAAATCTACCCAAAATCCTTCCTCTTCAATCCCTAAGTATTCTTCTCCTCTTAGACTTGAATGGGGTTCTTAGAGAGAAAATATTTTGGGAGAGAGGGTTTTGATATGGGTGTTTTGAAATAAAGGAATAAATTAAGTGTTTTAAGACTAAAAACTATTATATATATGATATAAACCATTTAAAATCAACCCCACATAATAAAACATTAAAACAAAATTACATAAAAACCCTCAACTAAGGTAGCCCGTCAGGGACCACGCCCAACTTGACGGGTCGAGAGGGGCACCACGGCTAGTGGTGGTGCCCGTGGTCCCCTAGGAAGTGCGCCCCCCAACCTTGCCAATCCCTCCAAGGACAAGGTAAGACCACGGAAGCTCCCATGATCCGTGGTTTACACCACGAGTCATGGTGAAGCTTTTGGTCATGGGGGCAGCACCTAGGCAAAGTTTCCTTGCCTCTCTTGAGCTCAAGTGAACTCCAAGTTCAGTTTCACGGACCGTCTAGGGCACCACGGCTTGTGGTGGTGCCCATGGACTAAGGGGCAGTGGCCTCCTCAATCAAGCACCACTCCCACCAAGCTAAGGCCACTCCATGAGCCTTCCTATGGCCCGTGGTCATGACCACGAGTCATGAAGTGGCTCGTGAAGGGGAGCCTTTACTTGGCACCAAACTAAGGAATACTGCCTAGCCACCACGGGTGTGGTGACCACCATGGGTCGTGAAGACCCTCGTGGTCTAGGGAGGCAATAGTTAGGACTAGGTTTAGGTAGCCTAGGTTCCCAAACCATGGACTACACCCAAAACCTTTAGCCCTTGCCCTTAACTCAAGACATTAACCCCACATTTAGGCTCTAGTTTAACCTATCATTTTGTGAGTCGTTATATTTAAGTCACCCATTCTTCATTAGCTTCATTAAGAAAATCTTCATTCATTAGACATTAAGCCAACATTCTCATTAACATCATCATAAAAGTCCATTCATTCATTTAACATTATAAAGGAACACACCATGACTCCTCTCAAAGCCTACTTGTGCAATGCATAGATGGCGTCCCTTACCACCACCCACACTAAATAGTGCATCCTTGAGAAGCCATAGTTCATTAACATTATTGTGGGGGTAAGTCTTAATTGACATAGAGCTTGAGATGGAATTCCGGTGTCACCCTCATCGGATAAAGGGATTCCTACTTGCCTAAGGTAGGACCATCGCTTTTATAGCTTAATTGGATCCACTAGCTAGACCTATGTGGGCACATAGTTAATGGGATATGGAGATTTCTACTAGATGTCCCACCTCAACTAACGTATGAGTATCCATATCAAGAGATTGCTACTAAGTGCCCTGCCTCAACTCACGTATGAGCACCCATCTCAATCCATATACACTCGGTGCTTGGAATTATTCCCCACGGAGTATTTGACATTCATTACATTTGTTCATTATTATGAGATAAGAGATTGCTACTAGATATTGCGCCTCAACTAACGTATGGGAATCCATCTCAAACCCAACATTCGTTAAAATGGGATATTGGGATTGTTACTAGATACCCCGCCTCAACTAATGTATGGGTATCCATCCCAAACCCAACATTCATTCATTGGAAAGCTTATAGATTCAAAGGTGAGAATAGCCTTTCACCTAGGAATCCCATATTGTGAGAAAGTCCTTTCACAACATGTCATTATCATTCATTAGAGTATAATTGAAAATAGCCTTTCAAATAGTACTTCGTAATTAACATAATCATAGAACTTCATTCATTAGTCATTCATGAGTGTGTGTGTATGTGAGAATAACCTTTCACATAATCATTATCATTCATAAGGTTAATTGAGAATATACTTTCAGTCACCACATACTACATTCTAAACATGATCATCATTCATTTAGATCACACACACATACTTCATATCATAATCATACATAATAATTAAACATCTCCACCTTTCAAGTGGATCAATAGCTCAAGCACAATTCTACTTCAACATGTAATTAGGCCAGAACTTGCCCTTTCAAGGCCATGAATTCACTTTCACCTACACACCTTAGATCAATACAATTAGGAAAGAGTAATATCATGATTTCAACATTCTATATCCATATAAACATAAACAATTCACATTATTCATAAACAATCAATTCCCAATCTCAAATCACAATATAGGAATTTGGGGGAAAACATGGGTTCTAGGAAGAAAATATCTTAATTCAACTTTAAATCCATAATTCATTCACAATTCAATGCAATAATTCCGTTAGAAATCGTTTTTAATCGAATCCATGCATAGATTGAAAACTTGGGTTTTTGGGTAAACTTTGAAGATTTGTAATCACTTTCAAATTGGCTCCTTGAATGGAAAATTAGACAAGGATCAAGACTACCATACCTTGCTATAGATTCCCCATGAAATTCCCTTGAAAACCTTGAATATTTTACCTTGAGAGCTTGAAGTCTTCACCTCCAATGGAGGTTTCTAGAGAGAGAACTTTTGGAGGGGAGGGGAGGTTTTGATTTGGGGTTTTGGAATAATGAAGTCCAAAATAGAGTTTAATACTTTTAATACTCTTAAAATACTTTAATAAACCTAAAATAACCGTCCAAACACTTAACTAAGCAAAGGGTTAATTTAGCAATTCACCCTTTACTAGGCCGAACCAAATCTGCAAATTGCAGGTGCCATCTACGAACAACCCACCTACGGTCCGTAGGTGGGACCACGGGAAGTACTATCCAACCATGGTTTGGTTTAGAGTCTCTCATTTAGGGGTATTGACCTACAGAGGCAATCCACGGGGCGTGTATGGACTTATGGGGCGTGGACCCCTTCCGTAGGTCACCCTTATTTTGGAAACATTTTGGTTTCAAGGGGTCTTGGTGGTTAGGCTTAATGTCCTCCTCAAGGACCCCTAGGGTGGTCCTTGGGGAGTCATACCTTGACGTTTAACCCCTAAACCCCTCAACCATGGCTCGGGAAAACATAAAACGACCTCAAACCTCATGACAAACTCACACACTCACTAGTTAGGCTCTAGTTTCACCTATTCGTTTTACGGGTCGTTTCACCCATAATCACAACCCAAGAATTGGGGTTTTAGCTGGACATCATAAAAAGGTAAAAATCGTTACCAAATTGTGTTTCCATCAACTGGGTAAAATTAATATTGTCTTTACAGAGGTCTAAGATGAAGAATCTTCAACACCCATTTCCAATTTCTCAGAAATGGAAATCTACAAATCTTCAAGGCTAAGGAAATATTGTCTCTCTATTCTAAGTTCTCAACTCCAACTTGAAAACTGAACAATAATGATTCTACAATGAAAACTGGATTAAACAATGATAAAATTGATACTAAGCTAAAAATTTAAACATGTATTTATAGTCACAAAAAAATGTGTTGCGAAGGTCCATTCGGCGCAATAAGTCGGGATCGCCGATCCACTTGGTGATCCGCACTTTGGTCGATTCCATCGCCTTTCTGCTCTAGCCTTCAACATCTTCAAGTTCTATAAGTTTGGGTGATATAGCACTGCATCGAGGAACCATTCGGTGACTCGCCGACTACTCCTTTCTATCGCCGACTTGATTTTCTCCTTCAGGGCTTGGAACACTGGAACATTAGGCGAGACCATGGCCATTCGGCGACTCGCCCAATGGTTTAGGCGATCCTCATGCCTTCTTTTCTTCATTCTTTCAGCTGCCTTGTTCCTTTTTGCTCATTAGTGTCCATGCTTTGTTCCTCAATCCAAATACCTGAAATTTAAGGATTTACATCAGTTATTGGCACAAAATATGCATTTGAGGACACTAAATCTAATAAATAAAGCCCTAAATGAGTCAAAATCGTGGACTCATCACATAGGCAATCACTTTACCATGTTGCATAAGGACACATCCCAAATCTACTCGAGAAGCGTTACAATACACTATAAACCCATCGGTACCCTCCGATAAGGTCAACACCGGAGCAAAAGTAAGTCTATCTTTTAACTCTTGGAAGATTTTTTCACAAGCCTCCGATCACACAAACTTAGCTTTCTTTTGAGTCAAGGCCGTCAATGGAGAAGCAATGGAGGAAAAACCCTCAACAAACCTCCTATAATAATCGGCCAAACACAAAAAGCTTCTAATATCGGTAGGAGTTAGAGGTCTAGACTAACCCTTGATCGCATCCGTCTTCTTAGGATCAATCTCAATACCCTTGCTCGACACAATATGACCAAGAAAGGCTACATACCTTAGCCAAAATTCACACTTGCTAAACTTTGCATACAATTGGTGGTCTTTAAGGACTTGCAGTACAATCCTCAAATAGTTCATGTGCTCATTTTCACTCCTTGAGTAGATCAAGATATCATCAATAAACACTATAACAAACATACCAAGGTAGTGTCTAAACACCCTATTCATTAGATCTAGGAATACCGCCGGGGCATTTGTTAACTTAAACGATATAAAAACAAATTCACAGTGATCGTATCGGGTCCTAATGGCCGTCTTAGGAATGTCAACCCCTCTTACCCTTAGTTGATGGTAACTCGAACGAAGATCTATTTTGGAGAAATAGTTTGCCTCTTGAAGTTGATCAAACAAATCGTTAATTCTAGGAAGAGGATACTTATTCTTTATAGTCAGCTTGTTCAATTGGCGGTAGTCAATACACATCCTAAGGGACCCATCCTTCTTTCTAACAAACAATATCGGAGCACCCCATGGAGAGATACTCAGTTGAATGAAGCCTTTGTCTAACAAATCCTTGAGTTGTTCCTTTAATTCCTTCGACTTGGCCGGAGCCATTCTATATGAAGGAATGGATATAAGTTGTGTATCCGTCATGAGATCAATGCCAAAATCTATTTCCCGTTTGGAAGGAATGTCGGGCAAGTCATCGGGAAAGACTTTCAAAAACTCACTCACCACGGGTACCGACTCTAAGGAAGGGGTTTTGGACTCAACATCCTTAACCCTAACAGTATGGTAAACACACCCATTAGAGATCATTTTCCTAGATTTGAGACAAGAAACAAATTGACCTCTAGGGATAGAATTCCCCCCCTTCCACTCTAAAGTAGACTCATTTGGAAATTGAAACTTTACTACCCGGGTCCTACAATCAATAGTAGCATAACAAGCATGCAACCAATCCATACTCAAAATCCATCATGCCTAACTCTACCAAATCCACCAAGGTAACTTTATTAGACAAAGAAATAGGACAACTCCTATAGACTCTTTTTTCCACTACCGAGTCACCAACCAGGGTAGAAATCGAAAAAGGTTCTTCTAACACATCGGGGAGTATTTCAAATTTCATAGCCACAAAAGGGGTAACAAAAGACAATGTGGCACCAGGGTCTAACTATGCATATACATCAATGTAAAAGACTTGTAATATATCAGTCACAATA
This sequence comes from Solanum chiquidenum, assembly GCA_029582725.1. Lineage (NCBI taxonomy): Eukaryota > Viridiplantae > Streptophyta > Magnoliopsida > Solanales > Solanaceae > Solanum > Solanum chiquidenum. The sequence goes on along the minus strand of JAJOOS010001777.1, from coordinate 25,385 downwards.
TCCGGGGAGCTCTCTTGGTCACATCGGGATTTAAGAGCATAAAAACGATTCTTCTTGGGAGAATCAGAATTTGAACCACTAGAAGGGACTTGCTTGCCCTCTCTTCCTTGAGCCAGTAGCATGGGACAATCTCTCATCATGTGACCGCTCTTCCCACACTTATAGAAACTATCCGTGCCAATTAGGCACTTACCATCATGCTTTTAACCACATTTTGCACAATTAGGCCTATCAACATAAGAACCACCACTATTACCTCATTGTGGTTTAGGGTTAGACACCCTATCTTTGCTGACCCTTGTAGCACTAGAGGAGCCTTGTTTGGAAAAACTTCTCTTGAACCTTGGTCTACCTTGACCCTCAAATTTACCCTTGGAAGAATTCCCATCATCGGTCTTTGCCTTACTTTCCTATTCACTTGCTTGAGCTTTTGTTCCTCAATTTGTTCGGCATGAACCATAAGACATGAGATATTCATACTTGGGATGAGCATTGCCGAACGACATTCATTGACTACCAATCAGATACTCCCATAACAAATTTGTTCATCTTGGCCCTAGAGTCCGCTACTAAGGTTGGAGCATACTTAGACAATTGGGTGAATTTAAGGGCATACTCTTTCACACTCAAAAAACCTTGTCTAAGATTTATGAACTCTTGCATCTTTCATTCCCTCAAATCTAAGGGAAAGAACCTATCAAGAAAGACCACCTTGAACAATTCCCAATCTACCAAACCCGCTCCAGCGGGTCTTTCACCCTTCCATTACTCATACCATACTTGAGCCACATCCTTCAATTGGTAGGCGGCTAGTTCTGCATTCTCTTGGGAAGACACACCCATAGCATCAAGCACCTTAAACACTTCATCAATAAACCCTTGTGGGTCTTCCTCCACTTTGGAACCAAAGAACATATGAGGGTTCATTCTAGTGAAATCCCTTATTCTTGAAGCGGTTGTACTAACATTGGGGTTCACGTGAGTTCTAGCATCCCTATTGACTTGGGCCATTACGGCTTGGGTTAATACTTGGAGAGCCGACCTTATTTCTACATTTGTCATAGCCCCCACATCAATAGGAACTTGAGGAACTTGAGGCTCTTGAGGACATTAGGGAGGAACTCCCTCATTCACCATCTCCTATTCCATCCTTCTTGCGTTCGCCCTTCTTATATTCATATCCTATAGACACAAGAGAAGGGTTAGGAAAAGGACTTTATAGAGTTAAAAACTCTAAGGCACGGCTAAAGAGTAATGAAATAAGTGAAAGTTCCTAAGCAACTTATAGCCTCTCATTCATAAGTGTCGCGCACTTCACACTCATGAAAAAGACTCTACTAGACATGGTTCATGAGACATCATCTTAGAATCATTCTAAGCCTTGTGCTCTGATTACCAAGTTTGTCACGACCCAGGGTACACCCTTGTCACGACCCGAGAGCAGCCCCTAGTCGTAATACGGTGTACTTGACCCCGAAGGGGTCGCATACAAGCCCTTAGCATTATCATATCATAAGATCGTAGAAAAGTATGGAGAATTTAAAACTTTCTTTAAACATAAACTCGAAAAGCATTTCGTAAAAGCGGAAGTCTTTCTAACATCATTGTCTCAAACCATCTAATAAACCTTGAATAAAATTCATTGGGATGCAGCCCATGCAAAGTCTAAAAATATAGCAAATGACATAATGGAACATAAATGGTTCGTCCTCGAAGCTATGAGGACTTACCAATTCTTCACTTCTTCTAGAATCCTTGAAACTCTAGCCTCCAATGCAAACTCAAGCCGTCAACCCTACATTTGGTTAGAATGTAGGCAATATGCGTTAGTACAAAATGTACCAAGTATGAAAGATAACATACCAACATAAGATATCTCAAAATGGTTAGTCAACATAAGACATAATCATAAGAGACAATAACATAATTCCAACACAAGAATCATATCATGTCAAGTCAACATAAGACATACATAAGTTCATTCTTCAACCATTAGTCTTTCATAATCAAGTGAACTACTTCACAAGCCACCTCCAAGTATACTTGTGCAAGGCAAATGTAGCATCCCATAATACTACCTAAGCGAAGCACCTCTCTTAGGTCATTCTTGGTCATAGTCCACCTTCATAGTCAAGGCCTAGGTTCACATGTCAAAAGAGTACTATACCCCTAAGTCACCTCAAGGCACACTTGCGCAATGCATGTGGGGCATCCCATAATACCACACACACTAAGCATTTCCTTAAAGGCACCATATTCATATTTACCATTTCTAGGTGTCACTATAGACTTACTTCATATTGAGAAGGAACTATCAACTTAAGTCAATCATATCATGGAAGGCAACTATAGAAACTATCCAAACTAGACATACATCACATAAGAGGACATTTCATAAGTAGCTTCAAGTCATACTTGTACCATGCATGAATGGCTTCCCATACTACCATCCACACTAAGTACTTCTTTAGGCTAACTTACTCAATGCTAACTATCTTTCATTCTAATCTATTAAGAGTAGCATACTACCATGCTAGACCTAACTACCATGGAAAAACACCATATCATACAATCCAAGCTATCTAAGGAAGGATACAAGTATACCAACCTAGCCACCATGCAACCATTCAATAAGATGCAAGTTATCCATAGGGGAGTATGAATCCTCAACCCTAAGCTATCCTTAGGAGAGTATAATATCTCAATCCTAAGATATCATGAAATGGTCTTGGCCTAACCAAGTCAATCTACCATGAAGGCATTCTAGTCATGCTACTTCAAGCTAACCTTAGGAGAGATTAATTCCTCAATACCAAGCTAACATGCCTATACTAATGCAAGCTACCATGAAAAGCATCCTACCAATGCTAGTTCAAGCTAACCTTAGGAGAGCTTAATTCCTCAATCCCAAGATACCATGAGATCTACCATCCCAAGCTACATAATTCAACTATCCATGAAGGAATCATAGCACTCAACCTCAAGTTATTCTAGTCTAACAAGCATGATTCATTTTAGGTAATTAGCCTTTCACATTCTATATACATGCAAGCTAACTCATCATATTAGACTTATTATATAAGCCCTAGTGATCAACATTATGACTTCAAGCCCTACATTCAAACTTGACTTCACAATCATCATACTAGTCTAGATTTCAAGGCACATTAGCCATAAGCCTTACTCATAAGCCAATTCTAAGCATAGTTCATCAAAAGTCCCAATTCTTAATCATTTCAATTCATATTCTAACATACATGCATAAGTATAGTAAATTCGTGATCTCATATTCACATCCTTGGGTATACTCCATGCATAGTAACAACCCAAGAGAATCTAACAAAAATCATCGATTCCTTATCAAAAGATCTAAACCCACATACTTTGGAAATTAGGGTAAATCAAGTAATTCGCATAAATTTTTCATAATATCATGAATCAACATCAATTTAATCATATATGAGTAGTATCCAACCTTTTGGAATCATACCCACCTAAAACCCATGCATTGGAAGTAACCCTACCTTCATTAGGGTTCTTCTTCACAAATTAGGGTAAATTCTAGGAGACTCTATGGGTGGAAAAACCAAATTGATTAAGAGCTAAACATACCTTGATCAAATCCCTAGCAAAAGTCTTTAGCAATAAACCCTTTGTTCTTGACCCTAGCTTCAACCCTAGTTTCTTCTTCAATGGATGTTCTTCTTTGAGAGAGAAATATTTGAGAGAGGAGTGATTTGGGGTTTTGAATTTAGTCTAATCTAAAGTGACTTAAAACTAAGGGGAATATACTTAAAATAGTCTAAATAGGTTAATAAAATACATACAAAACGACCCCCACTTAAACCTAGTCGAATAGGATTTTACTTAATTGTCCTCAACTTGGTTGCCCCATCCCAGGCACCACGGCCACTTGGACGGTCCTTGAAGGGCACCACGGTTCGTGGTGGTGCCCATGGTCCATGGACCAGTATCTCTCCCAACCCTTTTTGGCCTTCAACCACCCTAATTTGCTAAGGCACCTTCACGGGCACTTTGACGGGCCATAGTCAAGCCAACGGCTCGTGAAGTGACTCGTGGACTTGGGGAAGTGTCCAGGCCTCTTGGCCTGGTATCCCAAGTGTCTAAGGAGTCTTCAAGGACCACTTCACGGACCGTGGTCCACACCACTGGTCGTGAAGGTGATCGTGAACTCTTAGGCAGTGGCTACCAAGGTTGGGCAGCCTTGGTCCTTTGGCTTAGGCTTACCCTTTTGCCTTGGTGGCTCCCCTTCCCATGCACCACCAAATACCTATAGGTCATCTATGCTACTAGGTCTAATGCACACCTTGATTCCCTACCATTAAACTCCTCGTTCACAACACATAAAGTCTCATCTACGACACTATTTCACATACGACACACCATAGAACCTTAGTTTGTGACTCTAGTTTTGTCTACTAGTTTCCGGGGTGTTACACCCCTAGACGTAACATGGCATACTCGACCCCGAAGGGGTCTCATACAATCCCTTAGCATAATCATAAACATAAGACATAGAAATGATGCGGAATTTTAAAACTTTTACAATCGAAGTCTTTCATTTAATATAAAAAAGTAGGAGTCTAAACATTATCTCAATGAACCATCTACTACAATAGAATGTCAAATAAGGGTCACAACCCTTTACAACATAGTCTCTAAAATAAATGTAAGATAGAAACCCAAACGAATAAGTCTTATCCTCGAACCATGAGGACTCACCAAGTGTGGAGAATAGTCAATCCAAGATCTACTTGAAAGAAGAAGTAAACCTCAACAACTGGAACCTACAGTTATAAAAATGTAGAAAATATGGGTTAGCACAAATAATGTACTAAGTATGGAAGCCATGCATAGAAAATCCTTAAAACATGCACAAAAGGGACACTTAGTTGAAACCATGCTTTTATCAAGTTTAAAAGCCATCATGCACATTTGTGAAGAAACAAAAGTCGAACCATATCATAAGCAACCCCAAAGCTATACTAGTGCAATGCAAAGACAAGATCCCATAACCCTACAAAATACTAAGTATCACGTTTAGGTCACTAACATCATACATATCTTACCTTGACCTCATCATTAGCCAACATTCATAGACAAGGAAAACATTTATGTTCATAACTTATAATAAATGAAGTCACCATAAGCAATAATCCATATCATACATACATAATTCACATATCTTCATAGTATAAGGAAACCACCCCATAACCTCTTTCCAAAGCCCACTTGTGCAATTCATAAGTGAAGTCCCATACCCCACTCACACTAAGTAGAACTTCTTAAGAAGTCATAAATGTAGTTCGTATTCTTGTCATATTCATATTCTTATGATATAGGGAAATTTAGCCTTAACTGACATAGACTATGTGAGCTACATGGAATCCAGTGTCTTACCCCCACACCGAAAAGAGGTGTCATACTTGCCTAAGGTAGAACTAACATATTAGCTTTTAGGTGGATCAACTAGCTAAAGACCTATGTGGGCACATAGTTATGGGATAGAGAGATTGCTACTAGAAACCCGGACTACTAACGTGAAGGTTTGCATCTCATGAGATAACTACTTTGGGAACCCAGACTTTCTAGAGTGAAGGAACCCATCTTATACTCATATCCACTCGGTGCTAAGTATGATTCCCTTTAATTCATATTAAGTCTTTACTTAAATTCATGTTCATGAAAGAATGCACTAGACACTTAAACAAACATGGTGTCATAATAGCTCATAGATTTATTAGGTGAAAATGTCCTTTCAACTTTAGAATCATCAATATGTGAGTAAACCTTTCACATCATATTCATAGTGTGTTCATGAGAATAACCTTTCATTCAACACAATAATACTATCATAGTCATAACATATCATACATAGTCATGTGCAAGGGTAGGGGAGAATGATATTACAACAATACCATAATTACACAATCATCATAGGATCTTCACTTTCTAAGTGAATCATAAGCTCATACACAATTCTCATAAAGAGGTACAAACCCTTATACTTTTACCCTACAAATGCCATGAATAACAATCAACCCAAACATATACAATTACTACATAATTTAGGAGGAATTTCATGATTCAATAACTAATTCAACATAAATACAATCAATTGACATACTTCTAATATTAACCAACCCACATCATCAATTCATAATTTATCAATATGGGGAAATCAAGGGTCCATGGGGAGATTTTATCATAATTCAACAATACTCCATCAATCCAACCATAATTCATCATAACCATAATCAACCATAAATAAACAATTGAAAACAATTTGGAAGAAGACCCATGACATAGATTGAAACCCCAGATTTTTTGGGAAATTAAAATCTTAAAAACCAAGTTTTGAGGGGACTCTATGGGTGGAAACTACCCATAGATGAAAAGCCACCATACCTTGATTAAGAATCCCCAAGGAATTTGAGGAAGAACCCCTGAAATCCACAAACCCTAGCTCCAATTGCTCCTTTCTTCTTCCTTGAGTTTTATAGAGAGAAATATTGAGAGGAAGAGATTTTTTTTGTTTGATTTGGGTGTTCGTGAATAATGACTTAGACTAGGGAATTTTGACTTAAAAACAACTTATATAGTACCCCTAAAAATACCCAAAACAACCCCACTTTAATTGGACTAAAAGGGAAATGACTTAATTGACCCTCATTTAAGTGACCCCGTCTGGCACCACGAGCCACTTTCACGAGCCGTAGTGATGACCACGACCCGTGGTCCCATTCATGAATGTGGGGCAGTAGCTAGGCACTTGGTGCCTTGAGCTTACAAGACTAAGGCATTACCACGAGCCCCTTCACGAGCCGTGGTGAGGACCACGATCTGTGGTCCCACTCGTGAAGGGTGAGGCAGTAGCTAGGCTACTTGGTGCCTCTAGCCACCATGCCTAAGTCATCTTCACGAAAGGCTCCACGAGCCGTGGTCCCTTCCGTAAAGTTGAGGCAGTGGCTAGAACTTTTTGTAGCCATTTTTCCATGGCCAAGGAAGGTTCACAAGCCGTGGTGAGGACCACGATCCGTGGTCCCACTCGTGAAGGGTGAGGCAGTGTGCTCGAGCTAGGGGTAGCCTTGGCCTTTGTCTTTGGCTTGGCCCCTTTGCCTTGGCAATTTCCTCTTGGCCTTGACTTTTATAACCCTCATTTCAACCCTAAATGGTCTTCTATTATACGGGGAGTCATTTTAGGACTTTTAACCCTTACGTTAGGTTCTAGTTTAACCTACTATTTTTCTAGGGTGTTACAGTCCCAGCGGCATTGGATGTGTTAGCAGAGGGGACAAATCCAGGTGGATAAATGGGATCACTTGTCGACACTTGGATAGGGGATGACATATTTGTATTTAAATAGTCATGGATTGAAGACGGTGGAGCTTGTCCATTCATCCAAGCTTCGTATATTTCCACCATTTGATGTCTTAGCATCCTTACTTTTTCTATTGACACTATTTCTTGTGAAACCATCTGATATCACGACCCAGACCATCGTGATTGGCACCCACACTAACTCTTTGGTGGGAGAACCATTACTACAATCCAAACCAAGCAACTTGTCACGACCCAAGGGTACCCCTTAGATGTAACACGGTGTACTTGACCCAGAAGGGGTCACATACAAGCCTCATAGAATATCTTGAACATAAGAGCATAGGAAAATAGATCGGAATTTAAAAAATTTCTTTACGATCGAAGACTTTTATAAAACGAAAGAGAATCTATGACACTATGTCTCAAACCATCTATAACACTGGGATAAAAACTCTTGAAATACAAACTTAGGGACATAGCCCTTACATAAGTCTAAAACATGAAAGTAAAGACATAAGGGACATATGGTTGAACCCTCGATTACAATGAGGACTCACCAATCTTTTTCTTCTTGATCTACTAGAGTCCTAGCCACGAGGATGGAATCCAATATCTCCAAAGCCTACACTTATAGAAAATGTAGAAAGAAGGGGTTAGCATGAAAATGTACCATGTATGGAAGCCATGCATAAAAACCTTAAGCATGCATAAAAGGGACATTTTCTTTAAAACCAATTCATATGCCACTTTTGAACATTATCATTGAAATTGTTGGAGAATGCAACTCATAAAGCAACTACCATACAATTCATCATAGAATAAAAGATATCACCATAGTTACAAGCATAGTCTCCAACATAAGCATAAGACACATCCCAATCTTCACAATGCATAGTCTCCAATCATATTATAATACATAGTGAAATACTAAGATCATCACATCATAAAGTAATCATCATATGAGAAATGTGGTGTTTAATGATATAAAATACTTTATATACATGTATAATTACTATATTAAGCAACCACTACTTAAAACAAACTAAAAATGAATTACCTAAACTAACCCACTTATTGGCCGACTTTGGGCAGATTACAGGTGCAATCCACGCCCCATGGACCTATGGACCGTGGGTGCATTGACACCCCATCCTGTAGGTCCGTGGATGGGGTTTGCTGATGAATCCACAAATTGGACTCATTTAGGGATTTATTTTAATATAAATAGTGTCCTCAAATGCTTATTTTATCTCAATATCTGATGAAAATGCTTAAGTTTTAGGTATTTGAAGTTTTAGTAGAAGCATGGACACTTAGGCGCAAAAAGGAACAAAAAGGCTGAAAAGAACGAAGAAGCTGAAGCCTAAGCATCACCAAGCATACTTGGTGAATAGCCAAAGGGACGCACTACGCCCTTTGTTCTAGTACGCGAAGCCCTAAAATAAGTGGATCAAAAGGAGATTAAAGGAGCAGTCGGCGTGTCACCAAATAGTTCCGCGAAGCAGAACTTTGTCAGTCAATGACACAGAGCACGTCAATGTCGAAGGATGGTGCAAGACGGCGATGAACTACACCTAAGGGCAAATCACCGAGTAGATCGGTGATTCCGACTAATATCACCGAATGATCCACTGTAGCATAAGTTTTTGAAAACTATAAATACTCATTGAGAGTTATAGCTTAGGATAAGTTTTAGCATTACATTTTTAGTAAAAATATTTAGACAATATAATTTTTAGTACTTTTTTTACTCTCAAGTTTGGAGAGGGTTTTTGGGAGACTTGAAGAAAGGAGTTCATCTTCCCCAAATTGGAAGTGGGTCTTCTCCATTCTTCTTCCTTTGCTTTAATCAAGATTTAATTTCTTATACCCATTTGATTTCACTATCATTTTAGGTGTATTTTGTTGTTTCTTTATGTGTGGCTAAAAACCCCCATTCTTGGGGTGTGATTTAGCAAATATGTGCTGTTATTATTATTGGGTCTTGCTTGCTGATATGTTAGACGTATTTTAATGGTGATTTCACCTAGTGGTTGTGGTTTAATTTAATGGGTTTGTAGTTGCAAATACAAAGCCACCCATGTGTTTTCAGCTTGCCCGAGAGAGAGGTCGCGAAACCAAGACCACTAGACTGATGGCCTAAAGAGTGGGTCGACATGAGGTTCAGTCCAAGAGGGTGAGCCCTAGTCCCATATCCTAACACTCAGCTTGTGAGAGTGAGTGGGGTAAGGCGTAGGCTGGTCTTCATGCGGCAAATGGGTGTCCGAGAGGAAAGCATTTGAAACGGGGTAAGTTGCCCGAGAGGGAACTTATTTCCATCTAAAGCTTAGCCTAGTCACTATTATCTTGAATATTTCCTATCGAAAGAATGTACCCAACCATTTATCTCAACTTGTATTGCAGTCACACCCCAAGAACTTTTCCCCATACTTGATTTTCTTGTTAATTTTGTTGGTTTTACTTACTTGTGACAAAAACCCCAAATTGATATTTGCAACTTTTGTGTCCCCCTTCGATTTACAATATTTTTAATCGTTAATGTCTTTAGCTATGACTAGTTAGAACTGGATTTTATTTTTCTATTAATTCTTAAGACCGCTCCCTTGGGACACGACCCCAACCCTTGGTTGGGTTACTATATTATCGGCGATCGTAGACACTGGAACCGTAGTTAGTATCGTTGGTCACGATAAGCATCAAAATGGCGCCACTGCTGGGGAGTGGTGTTACTTGAGAATTTTAAGATTAATAGAATTTTCATTCTTCTTAGTTGTAGTTCACTTACCTAATTTTCTATTTTGTTTTGAGCATTAGTGTAAACATTTCAGAAAGCATGAGTGTAAACGGCAGTAATGGTAGCCAGGTGGGCCACCAAGATGACATCGGTAACCTCAACAATATCCAAGAGCAAAACTTCAATGACCCTCATCTCATTGGAGGCATTGGAGCCATCCGATTACCCCTAGTCGAGGGTAATGCAGTGTTCCATATAACGAGCACTATGTTGCAGCTCTTTCAACTTAAAGGACTCTTCAGTGGATTAACTCATGAGGATCCCCATGAACATCTTTGAAACTTCGTAGATGTTTGTGGGCCATTCTCCTTCAAGAGTCAGTCATGCTGTGATTATTCTCATTTTCTCTGATGGGGGAAGCTAGCAAGTGGTTAGCTGAATTACCATGAAATTCGATCACTTCATGGGAGGAGCTGGTCACCGCATTTAATATGCGATTCTTCCCTCCCTCAAAGATGATGACTATTCGGGATAGCATCCAAAGTTTCAAGCGTCTGAATGGAGAGCCTCTGCACGAAACTTGGCTTCGATTTAAAAAAATTGTGCTACAATGCCCGACCCATGGTCTTCCTGATAATGTGCTCCTTCAATACTTCTACCGGAGTCTAGCCTCGGTAAACAGGGGTGTCGCTGACCAACTCTTACCAGGAGGTTTAATGCAGCAGCCGTACGCAGTGGCAACGCAGCTTTTAGATGGCATGACAACCATCAACAGAGCGTGCTACACCTGTGAGGACCAGGTCTCCCATGTCAACTTCCAACTATCTAAGGATCAGATTGAAAAGGACAATGAGAGAGACCAAAACATGGATAAGATTATGACACAGCTTGATATTCTATCTAAGAATGTCATGAGGGCTGGTACTCATGGTGTCAATGTTGTGGGGATTGGGAGCACGAATCCTGAAGAGATGAAGTTTGAAGCGCTGTATAGCGAGGAAGTAAACTTTCAAGTAAACCAAGGCGGTGGTTATTATTCAAACTACCCAAGGTAGGGTGGTAACCAAGGTTGGGCTAGAGATGAAAGATGGAAAGATCAAGACCGTGAATGGAGGGATCGGAATCCAAACTGGAAGGATGGGGAAAAGAATAGATATGTGCCTCCCCACGAGCAGCAAAAGCCCAAGGATTTGGAAGGTGGTAGGTCCGAGGATATGCTCTCGCATATTCTAAACAAAGTTGAAGGGTCAGACAAAATGCTAAAAGGCATGAAAGAAGATGTGTCTACCCTTAACCAGACCGTCACCTCTTATTCAGTTTTAATCAAGCAGCTAGAGACCCAAATGGGTCACATCTCATCTCATCTTAATCCAAGACAACAATGGTGTTTGCCTAGTAATACTATGGCTAACCCCAAGAGTGAGGTTTGAAGGTTGACTTGCATCGTGCCACGACGTTAACTAAGGCACTGTTTGGGAGGCAACCCAAAACTCTTTACTTTTTTTTGTTATCTCGATAAAATAATAGGGTGTTGTTGACGCAGATTGAGTGAGTAAAGTGCTTAAAGAGATGTATGGAGGTGAGCAACATTTCCTCTTGGCGGATCGTCGACAAGATAGGCGTAACCGATCATTCCCGCCATTTGATTCAATACATCTTAAAAGATTGGGTCTGTAAAACTCGGTGAAGTGTGAATTTCGTCGGTGCATCTCCAACCCAGTTAGCGATCTCACCGAAGATCGCTGATGCAATACCCACCTGAACTAAAAACTCTATTATATTCGGCGAGACAATTAGATATTCAGCATTTCACCGAGTGATTGGGCGTCACCGACTGACATCACCGAATGAGAAGAAACTGGACGGTCACAAGCCACAAGTTCAAAAGTTCTATTTCATTCACTTTCTTTCACTTTGTCCCTATCGCAAACTCACACTCGCACCCTAGTAGTTACATTTCTTGCACGCTTAGAGTATTTTAAGTATCGAATTATGCTCGGATTTGGATCGCGTTGCTGCCTAGCACGTCAGTAATATCTAATTCGGCATCTAAGGTTGGTATTCTAACCCCTCAGTTATCTGATCAAAATCTTTACTCATTTGCATAATGTTGAAATGATTGAAAATCGTTGTTGAGTCTCCGAGTTGATGGGATTGCATGTATTACCAATTACGATTCAATACTTACAGAGCAACTGGTAAAATCCCACTAGATCATGCGTTGATTTGAAATTGTGTTGATATGGGTGTGTAAATATTTTTACGAGTCTTCGAAGAATTTGTGCCTTACGTGCTTAAATTGTGTTTTCTGGGGGTTGCGGGGTAAATTTCAAAAGTTGGGTCTGAAGTAGGCACGATAGGTGATTCGGTAAGCTGTAACAAGCTCACCAAATCACTCCGTGGTTCGCCTAAGTGCCCCAGCTTGCCTTTAATATCATACTTTATTTATTGTGGCTGCTGTAACTTTTGGCAAAAAGCACAGGATCACCGAGCACACTCGGCGACTCAATAAATGACACCTTAATTGCCCTTCGTCTACACCCCTAGCTCCTTCAGCACTATGACCTTTGGTGGATTGTCTGTGGCTCACCGAGTGTATTCGGTGGCACACCAAATGGATTATCTCATCTTTCTGCAGATAAAAATCCTTGTTTTGTTTGTCAAATATGTTCTAACATTATCTCGAAGTGGCTTGCAGAAATTCCAAGACCAAAAGTTTTAGGAAGGGACATGCCACCCCGACATGTAAAAGCACGAGATTTTAAAAGAGACGAGAAGATAGCCGAACTGGCCAAAGAAAGCAAAGAGAGTAAGAAAGCAAGTGCCAGCAGGAGGAACCCCATTGACCCCAATATTCCTTCATGGAAAAGTGGATTCTAAACGGCTATAGACTCCTTCTTGACGGGCCATGAAGTGCATAGAATGGCTGCGGTTAACAGCAGTGCAGAAGCCGGGGCAAATGAACACAATGCGACCCAGAATAATAGTCCGGGGCCAATTGTAACATTCCAGGCTAATGCATCAGGCAAATGAACACAATGCGACCCAGAATAATAGACAGGATCCCCTATTTACCTCCCTCTCTATCTTTCTTTATTTCCACTGTTGGATTTTCATCATTTGCATTTAAGGACAAACACAATTATTTGTGGTGGGGTGAGGCCCGTATACCTTTTGTGTTGACAATTACGTGTTTTGTGTATATTTTGGTTGTTCTGTTTTAAAATTGTTGTTACACTGCTTTCTATGGATATTTGAGCTTATGGCGCCTCTTTTTGGTTTTAATGGATGCAAATTCAAATTTTGACCCTACCGAAATTTTTTTGTTTTTCAAAAATTTTAGCCACCGTTTTTGTTAAAAGTGGCTGTTCTTTTGCAAAATTTAAGTCTCGATTCTGATCAATACTGATGACTTGAAAAGTGCTCTTAATCGAACGAACATAAATGTGCGGCTACGATGAGATCAAATGAAGTTGCATAGATAATATGTGAACTCTTTGCATCTTGTTGTGATTAGCCATTTATCGAATTTATTCTCTTGTAATGACTGTTGCACACTAGCGAAAGTGTGTAGTCTTGTTTGACTTAAGAGTCGATACCTTGTGTGATTAGCTTACTTTGAACCATGCATGAATAAACCCAGAATTTGTTCTGTTAGTCTGATTGATTTAGAAAGGTGTCCTCTTGATATGATCTTAGGCAACTTTAAAGAGTGTGAGCCAAATTTGACATATACCTCTTTTGTTGCCTACCCGTGAACGTGTGAAACTCTTTTGAGCACCCCTTGAGCCTTACCTTTCTTTGGAAGAACCTTGATGAACCCTAGACCTTACTTAACCCCACTACTTATAATCTTCTTGAGTTGTGATTTAGTGAATAACCAACTTAGGCCAAAAGCCTAAGTAGGAGGTGTGGTGAAAAGGAAAAGGAGAAGTCAATAAGTGCAAGAAAAAGTCTCTCTAACCCATGGTATTGCAAAACAAAATGGAAACACTCCAAAATATATATATATATATTAATTTTGGAATAAAAGTGCAAAAGGAATTGGGTTTCCAAGCAATACATGGAAAGTGAATGAAAGGATGACTTAGACGCACTCGAAGAAAAAGTGATAAGGGAAGGAAAAAGGACATTTTGAGAACACCACATCTCACGAGGATGATGAAGTCACTGAGCCTAAATGACCATACCTTTGCACTCAGCCCCATTACAAGCCTTGAAAATACCTTTTTGATCTTGAGAAAGCCGAACCGAAAGTCGATTGGAAAATAAGGGCAAACCTATGGGTGAAAACATGCATTGCATTCCTCTTTTTTAGTGTGAGTGTTGCATCTGATTCCTGATCTTAAATTGATTAACTCCTTTGTGTGAATATGGAATCATTCTTTGTGTGAGGGCATTTAGATACTTTTGTTGAGCTTGAACTTGCATTAGTAGCAAGTATTGCAAGCATGAGAATCTTTGGTAATGGTGTGTCACAACTTGAATTTTTGAGTACACAATTGAATATCCACATAAGTAGTTTGAAGTTTTGTTGTGTGCATTCATGATTGAGTCTTGTGTAGCACAGTTTGAGACAACTCCTTTTTGAATGACTGAACTTGAGTTTGCTTAAGGACAAGCAAAAGTTTAAGTTGGGGGTGTTGATGAGTCCACAAATTGGACTCATTTAGGGGTTTATTTTAATAGAAATAGTGTCTTCAAATGTTTATTTTATCTCAATATCTGATGAAAATGCTTAAGTTTCAGGTATTTGAAGTTTTAGTGGAAGCATGGACACTTAGGCTCAAAAAGGAATAAAAAGGCTGAAAAGAACGAAGAAGTTGAAGCCTGAGCATTGCCAAGCATACTTGGTGAATCGCCAAAGGGACGCACTCCGCCCGTTGTTCCATTACGCGAAGTACTGAAGGAAGTGAATCAAAAGGCGATTAAAGGAGTAATCGGTGTGTCGCCGAATAGTTCTGTGAAGCAGTATTATGTCGCCCAATGACACAGAGCACAACGATGTCGAAGGATGGTGCAAGATGGCGATGAACTGCACCTAAGGGCAAATCACCGAGTCGATCGACGATTCCGACTAATGTCGCCGAATGATTCACTGCAGCACAAGTGTTTGAAAACTATAAATACTCGTTGAGAGTTATAGCTTAGGATAAGTTTTAGCATTACATTTTTAGTAAAAAATATTAGACAATATAATTTTTAGTACTCTTTTTACTCTCAAGTTTGGAGAGGGTTTTTGGAAGACTTCAAGAAAGGAGTTCATCTTCCCCAAGTTAGAAGTGGGTCTTCTCCATTCTCCTTCCTTTGCTTAAATCAAGGTTTAATTTCTTATACCCATTTGATTTCACTATCATTTTAGGTGTATTTTGTTGTTTCTTTATGTGTGGCTAAAACCCCCATTCTTGGGGTGTTATTTAGCAAATATATGTTGATATTATTGTTGGGTCTTGCTTGCTGATAGGTTAGATGTATTTTAATGGTGATTTCAGCTAGTGGTTGTGGTTTAATTTAATGAGTTTGTAGTTGCAAATACAAAGCCACCCATGTGTTCTCGACTTGCCCGAGAGGGACGACGCGAAACTAAGACCACTAGACTGATGGCCTAAGGAGTGGGTCGACATGATGTTCAGCCCGAGAGGGTGAGCCCTAGTCCCATATCCTAACACTCAGCTCGAGAGAGTGAGTGGGGTAAGGCGTAGGCTGGTCTTCATTCGGTAAATGGGTGTCCGAGAGGAACGCATTTGAAACGAGGTAAGTTGCTCGAGAGGGAACTTATTTCCATCCTAAGCTTAGCCTAGTCACTCTTAACTTGCAAATTTCCTATCGAAAGCATGTACCCGACCATTTATCTCAACTTGTATTGCGGTCACACCCCAAGAACTCTTCCCCATACTTGATTTTCTTGTTATTTTTGTTTCTTTTACTTACTTGTGACAAAACCCCCAAATATATATTTGACACTTTTGTGTCCCCCTTCGCTTTACAATATTTTTAATCGTTAATGTCTTTAGTCATGACTAGTTAGAACTAGATTTTATTTTTCTATTAATTCTCAAGACCGCTCCCTTGGGACACGACCCCAACCCTTGGTTGGGTTACTATATTATTGACGATCGTAGACACTCGAACCGTAGTTAGTGTCATTGGTCACGATAAGCATCAAAATGGTTCCACTGCCGGGGAGTGGTGTTACTTGAGAATTTTTAGATTAGTAGAATTTTCGTTCTACTTAGTTGTAGTTCACTTACCTAATTTTCTATTTTGTTTTGAGCATCTGTGTAAACATTTCAAAAAGCATGAGTGTAAACGGCAGTAATGGTAGCCAGGTGGGCCACCAAGATGACATTGGTAACCTCAACGATGTCCAAGAGCCAAACGTCAATGACCCTCATCTCATGAGAGGCGTTGGAGCCATCTGCTTACCCCCAGCCGAGGGGAATGAAGTGTTCCATATAATAAGCACTACGTTGCAGCTCTTGCCACTTCAAGGACTCTTTAGCGGATTAGCTCATGAGGATCCCCACGAACATCTTCGAAACTTCGTAGACTTTTGTGGGCCATTCTCTTTCAAGAACATCTCTCAAGAGTCAATCAGGATGCGATTATTCCCATTTTCTCTGATGGGGGAAGCTAGTAAGTGGTTAGTTGAATTACCACGAAATTTGATCACTTCATGGGAGGAGCTAGTCACCGCATTTAATGTGCAATTCTTCCCTCCCTCAAAGATGATGACTATTCAGGATAGCATCCAAAGTTTCAAGCGTCTGAATGGAGAGCCTCTGCACAAAACTTGATTTCGATTTTAAAAATGTGTGCTACAATTCCCGACCCATGGTCTTCCCAATAATGTGCTCCTTCAATACTTCTATCGGAGTCTAGACTCGATAAACAAGGGTATCGCTGACCAACTCTGACCAGGAGGTTTAATGCAGTAGTCGTACGTGGTGGCAGCCCATGTTTTAGATGGCATGACAACCATCAACAGAATGTGGTACACCCGTGAGGACCAGGTCTCCCCTGTCACCTTCTAGGTATCTAAAGAGCAGATTTAAAAGGACAATGGGAGAGACCAAAACATGTCTAAGATTTTGACACAGCTTGATATTCTATCTAAGAATGTCATGGGGGTTGGTACTCGTGGTGTCAATATTGTGGTGGTTGGGAGCACGAATCCTGAAGAGATGAAGTTTGAAGCTCTGTATAAGGAGGAAGTAAACTTTCTAGCAAACCAAGGCGGTGGTTATCATTCAAACTACCCGAGGCAGGGTCGTAACCAAGGTTGGGCTACAAACTAAGGATGGAAAGATCGAGACCACGAATGGAGGGATCGGAATCCAAACTGGAAGGATGGGGAGAAGGATAGATATATGCCTCCCCACGAGAGGAAAATGCCTAAGGATTCAGAAGGTGGTAGGTCCGAGGATATGCTCTCGCGTATTCTAAACAAAGTTGAAGGGTCAAACAAAATGGTAAAAGGCATGAAAGAAGATGTGTCTACCCTTAACCAGACTGTCACCTGTCATTCAGTTTCAATCAAGCAGCTAGAGACCCAAATGGGTCACATCTGATCTCATCTTAATCCAAGACAGCAAAGGGGTTTGCCTAGTGATACTATGGCTAACCCCAAGAGTGAGGTTTGAAGGTTGACTTGCATCGTGCCATGACGTTAACTAAGGCGCTGTTTTGGAGGCAACCCAAAACCTTTTACTTGATTTTGTTATCTCGATAAAATAATAGTGTGTTATTTGCACAGATTGAGTGAGGAAAGTGCTTCAAGAGATGTATGGAGGTGAGAAACATTTCCTCTTGGTGGATCGCCGACAAGATAGGCGTAACCGATCATTCCCTCTGTTTGATTCAATACATCTTAAAGGATTGGGTTTGTAAAACTCGGCGAAGTGTGAATTTCATCGGCGCATCGCCAACCCAGTTGGTGATCTCATTGAAGATCGCCGATACAATACCCACTTGAACTAAAAACTCTGTTATATTCAGTGAGACAATCAGATATTTAGCGCTTTGCCAAGTGATTGGGCGACACCGACGGACATCACCGAATGAGCAAAAACTGGACCGTCACAAGCCACAGGTTCAAAAGTTCTATTTCATTCACTTTTTTTCACTTTGTCCCTTCCACAAACTCACACTCGCACCCTCGTAGTTACATTTCTTGCAAGCTTAGAGTATTTTAAGTAACGAATTGTGCTCAGATTTGGATTGTGTTGCTGCCTAGAACGTCAGCAATATCTAATTCGGCATCGAAGGTTGGTATTCGAACCCCTCAGTTATTTGATCAAAAAATTTAGTCATTTACATAATGTTGAAATTATTGATAATCATTGTTGAGTCTCCGAGTTAATGGGATTGCATGTATTACCAATTACGATTCAATACTATTGAGTAACTAGTAGAATCCCACTAGATCGTGCGTTGATTTGAAATTGTGTTGATATGAGTGTATAAAAATTATTGCGGGTCTTCGAAGAATTTGTTCCTTACGTGCTTAAATTATGTTTTATGTGGGTTGCTGGGCCGATTTCTAAAGTTGGGTCTGAAGTAAGCACGATAGGTGATTCGGCGAGCTGTGGCGTGCTCACCGAATCACTCTGTGATTCACCTAAGTACCCCACCTCGCCTTTAATATCATGTTTTATTTATTGTGGCTGCTGTAACTTTTGGCAAAAAGCACAGGATCGCCAAGCGCACTCGATGACTCGCCGAATAACACCTTAATCGCCCTTCGTCTGCACCCCTATCTCCTTCAGCACTATGACCTTCAACGGATTATCTGTGGCTCGCCGAGTGTATTCGGTGGCACGCCAAATGGATTATCTCGTCTTTCTGCAGATAAAAATCCCTGTTTTGTTTGTCAAATATGTTCTAACATTATCTCGAAGTGGCTTGCAGAAATTCCAAGACCAAAAGTTTTAGGAAGGGACATGCCACCCCGACATGTAAAAGCACGAGATTTTAAAAGAGACGAGAAGATACCCGAATTGGCTAAAGAAAGCAAAGAGAGTAAGAAAGCAAGTTCCAGCAGGAGGAACCCCATTGACCCCACTATTCCTTCGTGGAAAAGTGGATTCTACACGGCTATAGACTCCTTCTTGAAGGGCCATGAAATGGACAGAATGGTTGCGGTTCACAACACTGCAGAAGCCAGGGCAAATGAACAAAATGTGACCCAGAATAATAGTTCGGGGACCATTGTAACATTCCAGGCTAATGCATCAGGCAACGATGCCCCAACAGATGGAGCAAACATGTAGACAGGATCCCCCTCTTTACCTCCATATCTACCTTTCTTTATTTTCACTATTGGATATTCATCATTTGTATTTGAGGACAAATGCATTTATTTGTGGTGGGGTGAGGCCCCCATACCTTTTGTGTTGACAGTTTCATGTATATTTGGGTTGTTCTGTTTTAAAATTGTTGTTACACTACTTTCTGTGGATATTTGAGATTATGGCGCCTCTTTTTGGTTTTAATGGATGCAAATTCAAATTTTGATCCATCCGAAAAAAATTTGTTTTTCAAAAAAATTCACCACAATTTGTGTTGAAAGTGGCTATTCATTTGCAAAATTTAAGTCTCGGTTCTGAACAATACTGATGACTTGAACAGTGCTCTCAATTGAACGAACATGAATGTGTAGGTACGATGAGACATAATGAAGTTGCATAGACAATATGTGAACTCTTTGCATCTTGTTGTGATTAGCCATTTATCGAACTAATTCTCTTGTAATGACCGCTGCACACTAGCGAAAGTGTGTAGTCTTGTTTGACTTAAGTGTCGATGACTTGTGTGATTAGCTTACTTTGAACCATGCATGAATAAACCCAAAATTTTCTCTGTTAGTCTGATTGATTTAGAAAGGTGTCCTCTTGATATGATCTTAGGCAACTTTAAAGAGTGTGAGCCAAATTTGACATATACCTCTTTTGTTGCCTACCCGTGAGCGTGTGAAACTCTTTTGAGCACCCCTTGAGCCTTACCTTTCTTTGGAAGAACATTGATGAACCCTAGACCTTACTTAACCCCACTACCTATAATCCTCTTGAGTTGTGATTTAGTGAATAGCCAACTTAGGCCAAAATCTTAAGTTGGGAGTGTGGTGAAAATGAAAGGGAGAAGTCAAGAAGTGCATGAAAAAGTCTCTCTAACCCATGGTATTGCAAAACAAAATGGAAACCCTCCGGAAAAAGAAAAAAAATTGGAATAAAAGTGCAAAAGGAATGGGGTTTCCAAACAATACATGGAAAGTGAATGAAAGGATGACTTAGAAGCACTAGAAGAAAAAGTGATAAGGGAAGGAAAAAAGATGTTTTGAGAACACCACATCTTACGAGGATGATGAAGTCACTGAGCCTAAATGACCATACCTTTGCACTCAGCCCCATTACAAGCCTTGAAAAGACCTTTTTGATCTTGAGAAAGCCGAACCGAAAGTCGATTGGAAAATAAGGGTAAACCTATGGGTGAAAACATGCATTGTATTCCTCTTTTTGAGTGTGAGATTCCTGATCTTAAATTGATTAACTCATGTGTGTGAATATGGAATCATTCTTTGTGTGAGGGCATTTAGATACTTTTGTTGAGCTTGAACTTGTATTTGTAGAAAGTATTGCAAGCATGAGAATATTTGGTAATGGTGTGTCACAACTTGAATCTTGAGTACACAATTGAATCTCCGCATAAGTAGTTTGAAGTTTTGTTGTGGGCATTCATGATTGAGTCTTGTGTAGCACTGTTTGAGACACCTCCTTTTTGAACGACTGAACTTGAGTTTTCTTGAGGACAAGCAAAAGTTTAAGTTGGGGGTGTTGATAGTCCACAAATTGGACTCATTTAGGGATTTATTTTAATAGAAATAGTGTCCTCAAATGCTCATTTTATCTGCATATCTGATGAAAATGCTAAAGTTTTAGGTATTTGAAGTTTTACTGGAAGCATGGACACTTAGGAGCAAAAAGGAACAAAAAGGCTGAAAAGAACGAAGAAGCTGAAGCCTGAGCATCGCCAAGCATACTTGGCGAATCGCCAAAGGGACACATTCCGCCCTTTGTTCCAGTACGCGAAGTCCTGAAGGAAGTGAATCAAAAGGTGATTAAAGGAGCAGTCGGCATGTCGCCAAATAGTTCCACGAAGTAGTACTATGTCGCCTAGTGACACAGAGCACGACGAGGTCAAAGAACGGTGCAAGACATCGATGAACTGCACCTAACGGTGAATCACCGAGTCGATTGGCAATTCCGACTAATGTCACCGAATGATCCACTGCAACAAAAGTGTTTGAAAACTATAAATACTCGTTGAGAGTTATAGCTTAGGATAAGTTTTAGCATTACATTTTTAGAAAAAAATTTAGACAATCTAATTTTTAGTACTTTTTTTACTCTCAAGTTTGGAGAGGGTTTTTGGGAGACTTGAAGAAAGGAGTTCATCTTCCCCAAGTTGGAAGTGGGTCTTCTCCATTCTTCTTCCTTTGCTTAAATCAAGGTTTAATTTCTTATACTCATTTGATTTCACTATCATTTTAGGTGTATTTTGTTGTTTCTTGATGTGTGGCTAAAAAATCCCATTCTTGGGGTGTGATTTAGCAAATATGTTTGTAGTTGCAAATACAATACCACCCATGTGTTTTCGGCTTGCCCGAGAGGGAGGTCGCGAAACCAAGACAACTAGATTGATAGCCTAAGGAGTGGGTCAACATGAGGTTTAGCCCGAGAGGGTGAGCCCTAATCCCATATCCTAACATTCAGCTCGAGAGAGTGAGTGGGGTAAGGTGTAGGCTGGTCTTCATGCGGCAAATGGGTGTCCGAGAGGAACACATTTAAAACAGGGTAGGTTTCCCGAGAGGGAACTTATTTCCATCTAAAGCTTAGCCTAGTCACTATTATCTTGCAAATTTCCTATCGAAAACATGTACCCAACCATTTATCTCAACTTGTATTGCAGTCACACCCTAAGAACTCTTCCTCATACTTGATTTTCTTGTTGTTTTTGTTGTTTTTACTAACTTGTAACAAAACCCCCAAATTAATATTTGACACTTTTGTGTCCCCCTTCGATTTACAATGTTTTTAATCGTTAATGTCTTTATCTACGACCAGTTAGAACTAGATTTTATTTTTCTATTAATTCTCAAGACCGCTCCCTTGGGACACCCCAAACCTTGGTTGGGTTACTATATTATCGACAATCGTAGACACTCGAACCGTAGTTAGTGTCGTTGGCCACAATAAGCATCATCTGCAACTCTGCATTTTGGGGCCTGATCCACGAAACCCCCACCTACGGGGCGTGGATCAACCTACTGGCCGTAGGTGCCATTTTTAGGTGGCCCCATTTTGGCTGCTTTTTGGTTTTAGGCAGCCTTGGGGGTTTAGACTTTAGGGTCCCCCTCAAGGACCCTTGGTCGGTCTTTGAGGGGTCGTACCTTGACGTTTAACCTCTAGACACCTCAACCTAAGCTCAAGAAGTCAATATACAACCTATAACAGAACATCAACCTCAAAAGCTCACACTGATGCAGAATGGCAAAGTGATATCTTATGCCTCCAGACAGTTTAAGATTCACGAGAGGAATTACCCAACCCATAATCTAGAGTTGGCTAGTGTAGTTTTCGCTTTGAAAATATGGCATCATTATCTTTATGGTGTTCATGTATATATGTTCACCGATCACAAGAGTCTTCGGTATGTATTCAGTAAAAAAGAGCTTAATCTCATACATAGGAGGTGTTGGAGTTACTCAAGTATTATGAGATGAGTATTCTCTTCACCCAAGTAAGGCTAATGTTGTTGCCGATTCTTTGAGAAGGTTATCCAAGGGTAGTAATTCCCATATTGAAGAAGACAAGAAGGAGTTAGCAAAATAAGTGCATAGACTTGCACGATTGGGAGTCTGGTTAATGGATTCCAATAAAGGAGGAGTGGTGGTGATGAATGGGGCTGAATCATCACTAGTGTCCTTCTTAATCCTCCCTATCTTTTAGAAAAAGAAAAAAATACCTTTTTTTGCTTGAATTGAAGGCAAATTTTCATAAGCAGGAAGTAATGGCTTTTGAACAAGGGGGAGATGGTGTATTGAGGTATCAAGGTAAGGATGGATGAACTCCAAGAGAGGATCATGGAGGAAGCTCATAGCTCCAGATATTCTATCCATCTTGGTTCCACAAAGATATCAAATGATAGGTCTTGGAATCCTCTTTCAAACGCCTCCGAGTTTACTAAATTTCAAGTTCGGATGAGGGAGATATGCCCATTTGAAATTTGCCTGTCGTGTTAAGAAAAGTTACCCTAATTAATAAGGGGTATTTTAGTATTTTTCCTTAACCCATTAGCTAAAATGATTTTAGTAAATATTTTGGGGTCAAATCTGATTTGGGTCAGTTTTACAATCCAAATTTATGCTTAGGATTTTAGAAGAGAGTTTAAGAAGATAAAAGAGGAGAAAAAGGAAGAACGATCGAGGTTTCTTGCCAATCGAGGTTTTTTTCGCAAAATCGAGGTATGTAAGTTTTCATAGTGTTGGGTCCATTCACCCACACACCAATCATGATTTTCCTATTTGAATTCATCCATAAAGACTGGAGGATTTAAGTTCTTGATCAGTGTTCTTGAAGTATTGCTTTCATTCTTGAATTAGGATGGGTTTGATGAGTTCTTGAGATAAATGTATCGAGTTCGACGTTGTTTTTTAGAAGATTCTTGTGTACTTGTATTGGGTAGTTGAATCTAAGGAAGACTTGACGAAATCAATCGATTTTAGGTGAATTAGGATTAGAAAATGAGAGGAAAAATTCATCGGATTTACCTGGGGAGGGGCTGGGCAGCGCACCCCAGATGCGCCAGAGGGGTTGGGGCAGCGCCCCAGTAGTGCGCCATTTTGGTGACTCTGAAGTTCAGGGGATGGCGTTCCGCGCCAGCAACGCGCCAGGGTCGCCTACCCCCACCATTTTTCTTTTGTTTGCTTCGTCTAACTCCTTTTTAAGTGTACCTTTAGTCCCTATTACTTCTAACTACTCTAAACTACATCTACACATCGATAGATTATTCATAACATGAATCATAACCTTAAATTCATATGTCAAATTCAAGGTAGAGTTAAGAGTTAAGTCTTGTGTCACGCCCCGAGAGCACCCCCTAGGCGTAACACGGCGTACTTGACCCTGAAGGGGTCTTATACGAGCCCTTAGCATATTCGTCATTGCATATAGACATTGAATAAAATGTGGAAAATTTTAAAAAAATTCAACATCAATGTCAAAGTGTCTCATAATAGAAAATAGAAAGTAGAATGTCTAGACATCATCATCTCAATGAAACCATCTAAGTACACATAAGGATCTCAAATAGGGACCATAGCACTTTACAATAGAATTGTCTCAAAATGACAAGTACATAAGGAGTCTAATAGTCTATTACAATATAAGGGACATAAGTGTCATAATGTGTGTCCTCGAAACTTGAGAACATACCAAAAAGTCTTAGAGAAAGTCAAAATCCAAGCTTGAGTCTCTTAGTAGCACAATCACTTCCCGGAACCTACACTTAGTATAAAAAGGAAGAAATATGGGTTAGCACAATCAATTGTACCTAAGTATGAAAGCCATGCAATTAAAACCATTTAAAACATCCATAAAAGGGACCTTTATATGAAAACATGCTATTTCAAGTTAAAAGTCGTAATAAATATTCAAGGAACATTTAGCCAATACACATTACAAGATAAAGAGACATTCATGATCATAACAAGAAGCCATAACCCATACCTTACATATTTTAATTCCATTTATGTCATACCATCATAAGACACCACCCATGACCCTCATTTCAAGTTTACTTGTGCAATATACATATGAAGTCCCATACCCCCATATATTCTAAGTAAAGCCATCAAGAAGACACAAGTGTAATCACATACATAATCAACATCATAATAGGTGAAACCAACCTTACCATCATTCATAAGTTGTCATCCAGAGAGGACTCAAACAAGAACTCCTCAAAGAACCCACTTGTAAAATGCATAGGTAAAGTCCTACCCTCACCTATACTAAGTAGTATCCCTCAAGTAGTCCTAGTTAGAGTTCATAAGTCATTTACATAAGTCACATTCATACATTAGATCATCTTCTTAAAACATAGGGATATTAGCAATAACCGACATAGGCCATGTGACCTTCATGGAATCTGGTGTTCTACTCCCACACTGAAAAGAGAGTGTTCTACTTGCCAAGGTAGAACTAACATAATAGCATCTAAGTGGATCCACTAGCTAATACCTATGTGG
>JAJOOS010001776.1:0-10208 GCA_029582725.1 Solanum chiquidenum | reverse complement strand
TAGCATTTAAACTATCAATTAGCAATACCCCATAAGTTAAATCAACCCATAATCACATAATCACACCCCAAGAATTGGGGTTTTAGCTACACATCATAAAAATATATAAATCATTACCAAATTGTGCTTCCATCAACTGGGTAAGATTAATTTCGTCTTTACAAAGGTCCAAGTTGAAGAATCTCAAAGACCCACTTCCAATTTTTCAAAAATGGAAAACTTCAATTCTTCAAAGTTGAGGAAAAATTTGTCTCAAAACTCAGAGTTCCAACTCAAAAACTGATATTCTATATTATGAAAACTCTAAAATGATCACTGATACTAAACTAAAATGTTCAAAAATGTATTTATAATCGCCAAAAATAAGTTGCGAAGGACCATTCGGAGCAGTAAGTCGGGATCGCCGATCAGCTCGGCGATCCGCCCTTTGGTCAGTTCCATCGCCTTTTTGTTTTGGCCTTCAGCATCCTCAAGTTCTGTAACTTTGGGCGATCCAACACTGCATCGCAGAACCACTCGACGACATGTCGACTGCTCTTTTCTATCACCGACTTGATTTTATCCTTCAGGGCTTGGCACACTGGAACTTTAGGCGAGATAATAGCCATTCAGCGACTCACCCAATGGATTAGGCGATCAACATGCCTTCTTTTCTTCGTTCCTTCATCTGCCTTGTTCCTTTTTGCCCATTAGTGTCCATGCTTTGTTTCTCAATCCAAATACCTAAAAATTAAGGATTTTACATCAATTATTGGCACAAAATAAGCATTTGAGGACACTAAATCTATCCAAATAAATCCCTAAATTAGTCCAAATCGTGGACTCATCAACACCCCCAACTTAAACTTTTGCTTGTCCTCAAGTAAAACTCAAGTTCAGTAGTTCAAAAAGTATGTCTCAAACAGTGCTACACAAGACTCAATCATGAATGCACACAAAACGACTCAACTTACTCATGCAGGGATCAATTGTGCACTCAAAGATTCAAGTTGTGACTTACCATTATCAAAGATTCTCAAGTTCATAATACTTTGCTTCAAATGCAAGTTCAAGCTCAACTAAGGTACTCAAATGCCCTCACACAAAGAATGATTCCATATTCACACACAATGGTTCAACAATTTATAGTTCCAAAATCAAACACAACACTCACACTCACAAAGATGAACATGCATGACTTCACCCATAGGTTTTCCCTTATTAATTTCCAATCAATAATTGTTTCAGCTCACTCAAGATCACAAAGGTCTTTTCAAGGCTTGTAATGGGGCTGAGTGTAAAGGTATGGTCATTTAGGTTCAGTGGCTGCTATCCTCATGAAATATGGTGTGACAACATTGTTCTTCCCTTTTCTTCATCATTCTCATTCATGCGCAAAACTCACCTCATTATTTACTTTCAATGGAGTGTTGGACACCCCATTTCTTTTTACATTTTCACAACTTTTTCGTTCTTTTCTTTTTCTTTCTTCTTTTCTTTTTCTCTCTTTTTTTTGTATGGAGGGGTTCCATCTTTTTCAAAGCCATGGGTCAAAGGGGACTTCTTTGCATTTGTTGATTTACCTTCTCTTTTCACCACACCCCAACTTAGGCTTTTGGCCTAAGTTGGCTATTCAAGCAAACCACAAATCATGAGAATTATGGGTAATGGATAAAGAAAGGTCACAATTTCATCAAGTTTCTTCCAAGGAAAGGGTTAAGGCTCAAAAGGTGTTCAAGCGAAGTTCACACACTCACAACGTAGGCCAACAAAAGAGGTATACTGTCAATTTGTTTCACTCTTTAAAGTTACCTAAGATCATTTCAAGAGATTGCATCACTTAGTCAACCGAACCAACGGGGAAAATTCTAGGTGTCATCACACATGGTTCACAATAAGCTCATCACACACAAGGCATTTACACCAATGTCAAACAAGACTCCACACTCTCGCTAGTGTGCAATGTTCATCACAAGAGACTCAATTTGATAATTGGCTAGTCACAATGAGATGCAAAAAGTTCACATGTTACCTATGCAACTTCATTTGGTCTCATCATAGCCGCACATTCATTTTTGTTCAATTATAAGCACTATTCAAGTCATCGGTATTGATCAAGACCGATACTTAAATTTGCAAGAGAATAGCCACATTTTAACACAAACAATAGGTGGCACAAAAACAATTTTGGAAGGGTCCAAAAATCATTTACAATTAAAGAAAGGAGCCACAAACTCAAACATCCACAAAATATAGTACCAAAATACAATCAATAGCGTAGAACCAAAATATATAGACAGAACATTAGTCACAATAGGTGGGCCTCACCCAGCCATAAAATAAAAGCAATTTGTCCTAAAATGCAAGCAATAAAATATCCAAAAGTCAGTAAAAATAAGACAGAGCGAGAGGTAAAGAGTGATCATGTCTACACAGTCACTCCATCTGTCGGGGCATCAATGCCCGGTGTAGTGCTCTGAACCTGGGTCTCAACACCCATAGTCACATCAACGGTAGCAGGTCCACTAGGGTCAGCCAAAGGCATATTTGCCAAAGAAGTCTGCACAGTTGCATTGATCATGGCCTCATCAGTCACTGAAAGGCCCTCATAAGAAACCTCCTCAGCAACCCCAATCATCTCCTCATCCGTCTCTGCCTCGGACTCAGGATCAGCTGCCTTCTCAACTCTAAAATTATCTTTGGTGGTAGCTGGAGGCATATCTAGCTCAACTAGCACATCTGAGATCTCCACCGTCCCAAAAATCATGGACATGTCGGTGGACTTTAGGTGGTCCACATCTCTCCTCAGCACAGAAATAGCGACCTTTAGAGTCGTCACCTCCTCGATGGCCCCTTGGCCACGCTCACACACCGCTATCCTAGATGCAAGGAAATCAATAGTAGCACTCAATGGTGTCACAACATCAACAATGGTTGTCTGAATCATTACCAGAATGGAGGCCTCAAGTCTGGAAACATGATGATCAGTAGAATGGGCTAGCTTCCCTATCTGGAGTAATGCAGCTTGAGTGTGGGGAGGCCGGGAAACAACAGTAGCACATCTGGGAGGTAATGTAGCAGTAGAAGAACTAGGGGTATCAGAAGGAACAGTACAGGATGTACCTGAAGGCCCAGGGGCCGGAGTAGGAAAAGGTACCTCTGCAGGTAATGTGTCTGTATCCATAATCGGGGAAGAGTCCACTGGGGCTGCCTTGTTCTTCTCTGCCTCATCTTTTCAATACTCCGCCTAGATTCTCCAGATATAAGTACAAGATTTGGGAATCACTTCCACATATTTCTGCTCATCTCTAGGAACCCGGACCCATCTGCACAGCTCAGTGATCAACACCGTAAAGGGGAGGGAAGTCTGGCACTGCTTGGCCCTCATGACCATTTCTTGTGCCATATTAATCCCCTAGATTTATATGTGTCTCATCAATGATGCAACCCAGACAGGCTGCTTTGGTATGGTGGAGAATCGACTCGTTCTAGGATGGCTTAATGGTACTGCTGATGAAGCCAAACCAGAACCTTGCAGCTATGTTTATATCCTTCTTCTCGATAGGTTCTCCAACCTCAAGCCATTTGGGGGTATCGTCTGATATGAGAGGAGCCAACCACTTCTTTATATTTTCTAATGTAGTTGTCCAGATCATGTGTTGGCAATCGTTATCAATATTATCAGGACATTCCAGGACAACATTAATAGCCTCACTATCACACTTGACCTTTTTTTCCCGGACAACTACATAGTCAACCGGCTTGAATGCAGCTGCCTGCTTCTTTCACTATGCTACCAAGGCTCCATAAGTAGCGTAGGACTTTCGGACCCAATTAGGAATGTAAGGGCTATGGGGCTTGGTGAAGGGTTGGAAGTTGGGCAACTTTAGGAAACTCATTATCTCAGGGTACCTCTCAATAACCCCATCAGTGGACAACCTCTTTTCTTCGATGATTGTCCTTAACCCCTCAGTTTCCAGTCTATTCATAGACTTAGGAGGAATACCCTGTACCAGTGGTGCTTGGACCACGGCCTGTGATGAAGCAGGAGGAGTAGTAGTGGTAGCCTGGGGAGTCCTGATCCTAGATGGATCATTCATCCTTTTGGATCGCAGCTCTGCCCTCTGTGCTGCTAGTTACTCAGGCTCAGAAGTTGCATCCTGATGCTCCTCGTTCTCAGCCTCACTCTCAGAAGTGGTGAGGTGGGCAGCCTACATACCGTCACTGTCAGAGCTGGCCTCTGGTCATGCAGGTCCTTTCCCTTTCCCCTTTCCTTTCCCACTAGTTGTGGGAAGTTTAATTGCCTTGGTCTGGATCCAGTTGCATCCTCATTTATTTTTATTCCTTTGGCCCTCTTGCGGTGCGGCATGTCTCTACCAGCTACTTTAGGTCTAGCCATATCTGCAAATGCATCAAAAAGAGTTAGAAACAATTCAAGCAAAATCACAGAAAAGTAGTTGCAGACATACTCGCCGAACTAGTCGACGAGTCACCAAATCTCTTTGGCGAGCCAGATCGGGCTCGCCGAAAGGATTGGCTCAAAATTTTCTCAAACAAATGGCATGTCGGCGATGGGAAGGCCCTTTCGGCAAGCAAGGACTAGCTCGCCGAAAGTTACAGTGCATTTTAGCGATTAGGGGCGCAGAAAAGGGCGATGAAGGAAAACCTTCAGCGAGTCATCGAGTGCACTCAGCGAACACAGGCTTCTCGCCAAAAGTTACAAAACCTAACGCACAATTTAGCATGAAATTAAAGGCGATAAGGGGTACTTCGACCCAGCTCGCCAAACGACCCAACTTCCCAAATTCAACCCCGCAGCCCCCGAAAACAAAATCAAAACATGCACTCTTACAATTAAGCTAAGAGCCATTACACCATGCCCCCGGGATACTCAAACTTCTCCGGGTTTGGCCAAATTTGGCCACTTAATGACTTTTGCCCTAAGGAATGATGTCAATCACTCCATCATTGGGAAAATTACGTCATTTGGCACAAATGCAGGTTACTTAGACTTCACCCGACTAGACCCAACAACATGCAAGCACAACCCCACCATTTTAATCAATTTTAAAGCACAAAAAACTTGAGAATTCAACTATATAAGCATTACGGGCATGATATTCAAATTAAAACAGGCACACACATATACAATTACGATCAGAGAGTCCCAGCACACAACACTAAGACAAAATCAAATGCAAATGAGTCAAAATCACTAAAGAAGAATTCGGGGTTTGGAAAACCAACCTTAGAAACTGAATAGATACTTTGAAACGCTAGGCGGCAAAGAAATCCAACTACGAACACAAATCGGATGACTAAAATGCAAGAAATATGGAAAATATTGCGCGGGTGTGAATTTGGGAAGTTCAAAAGTGAGGGAAAGTGAAAGAGTTTGGAAGTTTAAACCTTTGGCCTTTAAAAACCGTCCAGTTCTCTCCCATTTGGCGACATAAGTTTTGCTCGCCGACCCACTCGGCGACACGCCGAGTGGGCACTTACCTTGCCGAGTTTTACAGGACCTCCAGTTGTTGTGGAGGTCCAAACGGTGGACAAAGTAATGATCGCCAACCCTGTAGGCGATTCACCAATCAGCTCTTGGGCTCGCCGAGTTTTACAGACTCCAGTTTCAAAATGTCTTGAGTCCAACGGTGGTCCAAGTTGGACTCACCGACCTCTTCGGTGAGTTCGGTAAGTCACCGACTGGACTTGTCGCTCCCTAACCTGCACTTTTTGAGCACCTTCAACACTTTGACCTACACAATCAACACACCATTATTTCAAACTTAAAAAGAAAGCAAATAAAAGTTGGGTTGCCTCCAAAGCAGCGCCTTGGTTAACATCGCGGCACGAGCAAGTCCACACTCAAACCTCATTCTTAGGGTTGGCCATATTATCACTAGGCAACCCCTCTTGCTGTCTTGGGTTTAAATGAGATAAGATATGATCCACTTGGGTCTCCAACTGTTTGATCGATACTGAATGGGAGGTAATTGTCTGGCTGAGGGTCGACACATCTTTTTTCATTTCTTTAAAAATCTTGTTCGACCCCTCAACTTTCTTAAGGATACGAGAAAGCATATCCTCTGATCGACCACCTTCCGAATCCTTTGGTTTCTGATGCTCGTGGGGAGGCACATACCTATCATTCTCCCCATCCTTCCAATTGGGATTTTGATCCCTCCACTCTTGATCACGATCCTTCCAACATTCATCCATGTTCTAACCTTGGTTACCACCCTTCCTCGGGTAGTTTGAACGATAACCACCACCTTGGTTGGCTAGGAAATTCACCTCTTCGTTATACAAAGCCTCAAACTTGGCCTCGTCAGGATTAACACACCTGACACCTACGACATTGACACTTCGAGCACCAAGTCCCATGACATATTTGGACAAAATGTCAAGTTGTGTCATGATCTTGGCCATATTTTGGTCCCTCACTTGGTCTTTCTCCATCTGCTCCTTGGTCAATTTAAACGTGAGAGGGGAGACCAATTTAAACGTGAGAGGGGAGACCTGATCTTCGCGGGTGTACCAAGCCCGATTGATTATGGCCATGCCATGAAAGAGCTGAGCTATCACATAAGGTTGTTGCATCAAACCTCCAGGAGAAAGTTGGTCAGCAACACCCTTATTTACCGAATCAAAGACTTCGGCAAAAATACTACAGCAACACATTGTCAGGCAAGCCATGAGTTGGGCATTGGAGCACCAACTTCTTAAATCGTAGCCAAGTTTCATGAATTGGCTCGCCCTCCAAATGCTTGAAGCTCTAAATGTTGTCCTGAAGAGTCATCATCTTTGAATGAAGGAATATTGCACTTGAAATGCGGTGACCAGCTCCTCCCACGAAGTGATTGATTCACGTGGCAATTCAGCCAGCCACTTACATGCTTCTCCCATCAAAGAGAACGGGAACAACCTCAATCAGACCGACTCTTGGGATATGTTCTTGAAGGAGAACGGTCTGCAAACATCCACGAAGTTTCTAATATGCTCATGGGGATCCTCATGAGCCAAACCACCAAACAGCCCCTTCAATTGCAAGAGCTACAACATAGTACTTATGATATGGAACACCGCGTTCCCTTCAGCCGGAGGCAAGCGAATGAAACCAATTCCACCCATAAGATGAGGGTCATTAGCATTAGGCTTGTTGACATCGTTGAGGTTTTCATTGTCATCTTGGTATCCTACTTGGCTACCACTGCTACCGTTCACACTCATACTTCCGGTTTCAAAACACAAACAAGCAAAACAAAACTAAAATTAAGTAAGTTCAATTATGACTAACAGGAACAAAATTCATCTTAACCAAAGAATCTTAACCAACACCACTCCCCGGCAGCGGCGCCATTTTAATTGAATAACGCTATCAAAGACACTTCATCTGATTCTACGCGTCAACGATCGTTAGTTAGTAATATAACCGAAATAAATGAGTTGGGGTCGAATCCCACAGGGAGTGGTACATGTTTAAGATTCAATAACAAAGTACGAATATGTTCAAGTCAATCATAGGAGTAGATATTTAAGAATAAAAGCATAATTCAAATTAAAGGGTGACAAAAGTGTCAAATAATAGCGGGGGGGGGGTTTGATTGTAATTATCAGCTACAACAACAACTAACACGAATTAACAAGTATTGAGACATGTTCTTGGGATATGATTGGATTATAGGCTAAGGTAGATAAATGGGTGATTGCAATTGTTAGTAAATAGCTGTAAATCAGTGAATAAGCTAGACTTTAGTGGGGATAAACTTTCTATCGAACAATTTACCCCGAATCAAGTGTGTTTCTCTCGAATACCAACAAGCAGCAAATAAGAACAACCTACATTTTAGTCCATTCACTCTCTCGAGCTGAATGTGTGGAAAAGGATTTAGTATTAACTCTCTCGAGCTGAACCCATGACAACCCAATACCCATATACCATCAATTCAGTAATCTTGGTTTTAAAACCTCTCTCGAGCAAGCCAAAAACACGAAGGTAGAGTTGCATTTGCAACTACAGCCCTTTAAATTAAACCACAATTACTAATTGAAATCACTTCTAATTAGCATTTAAACTATCAATTAGCAATACCCCATAAGTTAAATCAACCCATAATCACATAATCACACCCCAAGAATTGGGGTTTTAGCTACACATCATAAAAATATATAAATCATTACCAAATTGTGCTTCCATCAACTGGGTAAGATTAATTTCGTCTTTACAAAGGTCCAAGTTGAAGAATCTCAAAGACCCACTTCCAATTTCTCAAAAATGGAAAACTTAAATTCTTCAAAGTTGAGGAAAAATTTGTCTCAAAACTCAGAGTTCCAACTCAAAAACTGATATTCTATATTATGAAAACTCTAAAATGATCACTGATACTAAACTAAAATGTTCAAAAATGTATTTATAGTTGCTAAAAATATGTTGCGAAGGACCATTCGGCGCAGTAAGTCGGGATCGCCGATCAGCTCGGTGATCCGCCCTTTGGTCAGTTCCATCGCCTTTTTGTTTTGGCCTTCAGCATCCTCAAGTTCTGTAACTTTGGGTGATCCAACACTGCATCGCAGAACCACTCGACCACATGTCGACTGCTCTTTTCTATCACCGACTTGATTTTATCCTTCAGGGCTTGGCACACTGGAACTTTAGGCGAGATAATAGCCGCCCAATGGATTAGGCTATCAACATGCCTTCTTTTCTTTGTTCCTTCAGTTGCCTTATTCCTTTTTGCCCATTAGTGTCCATGCTTTGTTCCTCAATCCAAATACCTGGAAATTAAGGATTTTACATCAGTTATTGGCACAAAATAAGTATTTGAGGACACTAAATCTATCCAAATAAACCCCTAAATGAGTCCAAATCATGGCCTCATCAACTGTGAATCCTAATGGATTCGTTCTTATGATATTGTCTAGTTCTGCGATAGAAAGTAAGCTTATTGTTATTGATCAAAATCTATGAGTGCTTAATATGCTAACAATCCCCCGCTTTTTTGATAATGATAATAAGATGCATAAAAATCATTGAAAGTAAGAGAAGTGTAGTGGGACTTCCCTGAAGCTCCCTCTGCCTGAGATTTCTTGAAGATCCCCCTGACTGAGACTCTCTATTGGAGATTTGATCCCCCTGCCTAAATGTCTTCGTTCACCTGTTATATTTTACTGAAAATCTTTTCTCCTTTTTTGGCATAATAAAAAACAATCACAGATAAAAAGGAAAAAGCATGCATAACAAACATAAAGAGATAATTTGGAGGTGCAAGGTCCACCTCTTAGAGTACAAAAACATAAGTTTTTGGGGACACACCCCTATTGAAACATAGTCTGAAGATAAAAGTAAAGGCACCCAAATCAGCGATCACCAAGAAAATACTTCAGAGTGTTGAGCACATTCCTGCAGAAAGTGTTTTAAGAGCGCTCAACATTCTTAGAGAAGGAAAAGTAAGAGGTCTAAACAGCAACGACAAGGTCAGTATTTGAGGAGCTGACTCCAGATTTGAGAGAGCTGACTTGCTTGATCAGTTTAATTTTTCATCAACATATCAATAGTTTTTTTACAAAACTCAATAAAATAATTAAAAAAATAAAAAAAATAAAAAAAATGGAAAAATAACATGACAGCCCATGATATATTAACGGAAAAGGGCCAAAAATACCCTTCAACTATGCGAATTGGTACAAAATTACCCTTCTTCTACCTTTCGGACCTAAAATGCCCTTGACATCAACCTTTGGGCTCTATTTTGCCCTTATCTTTAATAGCCCAAATTTATTAATGATGTGTCACGATTTTATTGGTTACCCTAATAATTAATTTAACTAATTAAAAAACTCATATACCCACCCAAAAAAGGCCCACCCATTTTAAACAACCCAACTTTGATTTTCTCTCCAAAAAAAGAATTAGAAAAAATGTTAGCTTCAGGAAATTAGTTCCTGAAAATGGAGGTATGAAAAAGAGGAAAAAACAGAGGAAGAACGAAAAAGAAAACGCCAAGATGATGAAAATGGCAACGAAGAAGAAGAGAGACAGAATGGAGGATCGGGATAACGTGAATCATCAAAATTCTAAACAAAATGAAAGTGGAAATCAAGAATTAGGAGGAGATGAAGGCGATGAAGACGGAGAAAATGATGAGAAACAAGAAAATCAAGAAGAGAATGATGACAACAAGAAGATGAGGAACTGCAAAAATGGCCTCTCTTCTCCATCTTCATTTCAT
>JAJOOS010001775.1:0-43233 GCA_029582725.1 Solanum chiquidenum | reverse complement strand
CCCCCCAGGAGTGTAGAGAGTAGATGCCTAACCTTTTTTTATTTTATTCTTAATTTACTATGAGATTCAAAATCAAGTCAATCATGTGAGCTTATATATTAAGCAATTTCAAATTACTTTAACGAAAAAGGGCCTAAAATATCCTTAAATTATGACATTCGGTACAATATTGCCCTCCATCCACCTAATGAGTATGATTTGTTAGACATAAAGATATTTTTGAGCCAAAAGGTTAACGTCAGGGGTCTTTGGAGGCTCAAAGGTGGATGGAGGGTAGTTTTGTACCAATTCAAATAGTTGAGGGGTATTTTAGGCCCTTCTCCCTTAAACAAATATGTTGTCATACCTTTGGATAAAATTTTGGTAATGTTAAGCTTTTCTCCCTCGTGATTAATTGTGAAATTTTACATAAAAAATATATTTATGTGTTCTCGAACAAGTTTGTGTATGTTTAGATTTTTGTATATAATTATTTTGATAACCATATAACTTATCTAGTGAAAGTTGACAAACAATCAAAGAAGATAAAGACCTTTTCCTAAAAGCACTTATAATAGTTGGATTTGTTGTCAATAATGTTTTCAATGATCAGAAAAATAATTGGCGAAGGGAAAATTTACCCTCTAAAAATACGCAATAGCGATCGGATATTACAAAGGTTCTATAACGACGAATATGAAATCTGATCGTTAACTTTTAACATTGGACTTTTTAACAACTAGTGATAATCACGTTTTTTTCGATTGTTATTCGCTAATAGAGACCGAATGATGACGCTTCCATAGAACAATATCGTGGCAACGTAGACCTAAGTGGTCATATTGGATCCTTGGGAACCATCACAAGTACGGCCGGCCTATATATATTTGAACGAAAATGTTGTGTCGTCCAGCGATTTTTAACCACCAAATCTCCCTTCATTAAAGAACTTTTTCCTTGTAGTGTCTATTGCCCCCACAATATAACAATCAATTGTAGATGATATAGACTTCGACTATGCTTTGAGACGAGCAATATTTTTCAATGTTGCAAAAGTTAGGTTTTTCTCTTTTGTGTACTCTTCTTATCAATGAAAGAGAGAGGCAAAGGGCAAAATCTTAGGGTGTGTTTGGTATGAAGGAAAATGTTTTTCTGGAAGATAAATAGATTTTTGACTTATTTTCTCATGTTTGGTTGGTGACTAGAAAATATTTTCCGGAATTATTTTTTTAGTGTTGATTTATGAATGAAAATTATTTTTGAGAAAATATCTTTTATTTTTACTAGAGAGTAGAAGATAATTTTTGAATTGAAAATATTTTTTTAAAAATAAACTTAATTTTTTTTTGGGGGAGGGTGGGGTGGTGGGGGTTGGCGCGGGGAAGGGGGAGGGAATAAAAATTTGAAATTAAAAATATTTTTTAAAAACAAACTTAATTTTTTTTAGGGTGGGGGACTGATGGGGGGGGTAGGGGTGAGATGGGGTAAAAAAATAATAAATTGAAATTAAAAAAAAAAATTAAAAACAAACTTAATCTTTTTTGGGGGTGGGGGGTCACTGGTAGGGCTGGGGTGAAAAAAAAAATTGGAAATTGGAAATTGGAATTTTTTTTTGAAAACAAACTTTTCATTTTTTATTTTTTTTTTGGGAAGGGAGGGTGGTAGTGGGGCTGGTGGGGGGGGTCAGGGTCGGGGTAGGGGTGAAAAACAAAAATTTGAATTTGAAAGTATTTTTTTTAAAACAAGCTTTAAATTAATTATTTTTTCGGGGGTGGAGGTGGGAGGAGGGTAGGGTGAAAATAAAATTTTGAAATTGAAAATAATTTTTAAAAACAAACTTTTAATTATTTTTTTTGGGTGGTGGTGGTAGGGAGCTGGGAGGAAGGGGGGATCGAGGTAAGGGTGGGGTAAAAAAAAAAAATTGAAGTTGAAAAATATATTTTAAAAAAAGCTTTAAATTTATGTTTTCAACAAAAAAAAAAGATTTTTTCAACAAAAAAATTGTATTGAAGTTGGAGGAAAGTTTTGGAAAATGTTTTCCTTACTTTTTGAAGGGAAGTCATTTTCTTAAATTCGAGGAAAATGAGTTGATTTGGAAAACAATTTCCAAAACATTTTACCCAACCAAACATGAGAAAATTGGAAAATATTTTCCTTCATACCAAACACACCCTTAAACTCTTTATCATTGGTCGAGGTGTACAAGGCTACTACACTGCCAAGTCACTCTGCCGCACTGCACAGTCAATATACACTTTACAGCTGAGTTGTTGACTTTGCGAAAAACGTATTAACGGTATCTGATTCTTCATCTGGTTTGTCAATCATCAAAATCATCTTTACAACATTATAACAGAACAAAGCTTAGGGGAAAAAAAGAAAAGATTTTCAAAATATGTGATCTTAAACATGATGTTATCGATATTCATACTTTGTGAGTTTCATCAAGGTTCTATTAGTTTGCCATTTAGTTTATCACTACATTACTATCCTCAAAACTTTTGGTAGATCGATATGACTTCCTAACGAAACTTTGTTCCGCAGTGACTCTAGTTAACGCGTACATATATTATTTGCTTCTTTAATAATGCAAGTCATTTCTCAAATTGTTTAGCCAAAAAGCAAGGAATATAATCACTTGCACACATTTCACAACTTTATCATTCTTCTTCCCTTTCAACACAAAATTCATTTAAATGGCTTTGAGTGAATGATTCCTTCACTTATTCATTCATCTCTCGATAAAAAAACTCATTTTGTTGGTATACTAGTTTAGTCTACATGCTTTTTCACGTGAATCAATAAAATTATATACAAAATAAATAAAATTATTAAAAAAATAGCAATTGACCTTAAAATAATTGTTACTCCTATATAGGAAGATTAAAAAGAGTTATTTAACAAAACATGAACCTCTTTCTTGAATATTTTTTTATAGCATATTTAAGTAAGATTTATGGGGTAAAAAACCTGATTTTAAAGTCTTAAATATTAAATAATTTAATATAATTCAAATAAAAAATGATTTAATCAGCAAAATTTTAGTTAATTTTAAATACGATATATTAAGAACTCTTACTTATTATTATATGATGACCTCTTTCATGTGTTTATGTATGTGCCTACTTTTAACTATATGGGGTGTGCGTGGGTTTTCTGGAACTGACAATTTAAACTTATATTTATAAAGTCAGCTTACTTAATTTATAATTTTATATATTAGTTTATTTATATTTCAATGGAGTAAATATAAGTTTTAATTTATTTTTATGGCATTTGTATTTGCTTAGCAATTCACACATAGTTCGGTGACTTTACATGACAAAAAGTAGGTCTATGAATTAGGTATTATTATATTAAATAAAATCAAATACTTTAATATAATAATAAAGTACTTTTTTACAAAAAATGTTATATTGAAAAAAGTTCAGTAATAATATTTGAAAAATTTGCATCGAATCTCCATCGAATGCATTCTTGTACAGTTGTACTAGTACTTTATATGAACCGTTGGACAACATTAAAACAGACTAAATGTAGCCAAGATTTTTTTATTGGACTTCTTAAACTAATATCTTGTAATTAATATGTATAAGAATATTAATAAATTTCTACTCAATCAATTTGTTTTGATTTTCATTATTTTTCTTGAAGGAAACTAACAAAATTGGTGTTGTGTGAAACACATTTATGGGTTCGTAGAGATAAAGTGGGTTGAAATCATTTTATTCAGTTCGCATCTTATCCAATTTATTTTTTACTCATATTAATATATATAGATGGTTATCTAATTTATTGTCAATCCACTCAAATCCACTTATTTGCCGGGAATCGGTCTATCTAATTATCCTACCATCCAAGTTGGTTCCTATATTAAAGTATCTTGAAAGAATATATATATTTTTTATAGGAGACATTTGTAATTAGTACTAGTAGTTACAATGTCATGAAAATATTTGTTTTCTACTAACGTTGTCGGTTGTTTGTCAATATAATTGAACTAAAACATTTTTATCATTCATTAGAAGTGCAATGGCGCCGTACCTATTTGCCTAGATCCAACCAACGTATTATTGTTCACCAAGTTCAGCGCTAAGTTAGGTGAGCTTTCAACTCAACATTTGTATCTCTCTGTCCCTAATGACTTGTCTATTTTTGAATTGACACATCTATTAAGAAAGTAATGATTGACATAATGAGTATATCATTTTACCCCTATTAATTATGAAGTGGTATGAATTAAAAACTTAAGATTTTCAAGAAGTTCTATATTTTTCAAAGTAATTAATTGAGGGTATAATAGGTAAAAAATATTGTCCTTTCTTGATTTGTCAAAATGGATAAGTAATTAGGGACAAAGAGGATAGTTTGTAAGAGTTTAGATGTACTTTTTCCCAGACAATGACATGAAGTTGGTCCTTATCCCATGTGGTTACTGAATTTCCACTTAACCTCTGTCACTGTAACGACCCTTTCTGTCATTATGCTTGAACTATTTGTAAAAGAAATCGGGCAAGAAAACTTTTGGAGTAGTGAGTTGAAAATTTCAGGCTAGGCTAGGCTTGAATGAAATCTGAGCAAGAAGAGATCTAGGAAAATACGAGGCAAGGATTGGGTGAAATGTCTAAATAGAGCTTGTTTTCCTTGTTGCTTAAAATGTTGAGGAGACAGTAGGATTTTTCGAGAGTGAATTTGAGAACATCCATTATTATTCTAGAACGTTTTGGGAAAGTGAAAAGGTGGCCTAGGGTGGTTTTCACCTGTTTTTCATCAAAATCATCCGTAAAGATAAGTAAATTACTCCCTTAGCTTGGTATTTTAATTACTAGGCCTTAGAATCTGTGATGGTGACTTTAGGGGAGGGTTTGGTTTTTCTTAATCATGGAAAAACCCTAGTTCGGGTGGAATGATCATGAAACTGGTATGGGGTTTGGGTTTAGGATATAATCCTGGTGTATTTAGACCATTTTGGTTTGATTTTGTGTTACATTGATTGTTTATACACCAAGAACATGCTTCATAACAAGGGTGAGGCTCAAGTTCGGTAGACTTTCTAGAGTTTATTTGATATAGGTAATGGTTGAATTATTCTCCGTTTATGTCATATGTGCATGTTAATTGTTTCGCTAGTAACACATGTACAATATGTGTTGAGGGAATTGGAAAGGGATGAAATTGAAATGATATCTTGTTGTCAGTCTCATACAATGAACTTGTCCTAATTGCTTGTGTGTTACAAGTGTGATTGTTATGTGGTGTGTGATTTTTGATTGGCTTAGGTACCACGCTTAGTACATAATATCGGTTGGCTCGAGTATCACGCTTGGTACATGATATCTCTTAGTTGTCTCAGGTACTATGCTTGTTATATATACGTTGGTCTGGGTACCACGCTTGATACGAAATATCTATTGATTGGCTCGGGTACTACGCCTGGTATACATTTCATATTGGTTGGCTCAGGTACCATGCCTAGTTCATGTGATTGTTTTATGTGTTAGTTCCATAAGTGAACTAGATTTGTTTATTCTAATGTTGTTAAGCATATTTGTTGTGGATGTTTAATTAGGATGAGGACTGGGAGTCATGTTGAAGTTATTAATTGTAGTTATATTTGTGTATTGTCTTATTTCACTAAGTTTTGGTTTCTTGTTTATATTTTGTATATTGAGTGATGGTCGATGATCCTATGTCATGATCCAATCCACCGGGCCGAGCGGACACCTACTCTAACACCTAAATAGGAGAACCCTCAACCCCAAACCGATCATGATATGCGAAAAATAAATAAAACATCATCTAACACTCTATATAGTTATCAAATCACCATAAATTGATTTAAAACCCCACGTTATTGACAAAAGAAACAAACTAACACTTCCCAAGGAACTAGTCTAAGTAGTTACAAGAGCTACTAAGAAGATACGGTGTATGACAGAAAATTATGACACAATTCCCACCATAAGTAAAGAGGAGTAGAAGCTGTCATAGATCCCCACTGTCTTCACCTATAAAATATCACTAAATTTTGCAACCAAACTATGCCAAGTGACATAGCAAGAGCACTATCAGAACAAATAACACATACTGGTAGGTATCATCAGTCGATCCAAACCCAACACATAATATTATACAAATGATCAGGAAACATGAACTTAAGTATAACCAGAACCCCGAACAATCCATCCACACTTAATATGACAGTACTCCTTGGAACCCATATGTTATATCTTACTTCAATGCCAACTCTGACATTTAGACAATTGACCCCCTTACCACTCTAACGCTTCCAAAGCTTACTTGTTATGCCATTCTTGTATCAGATCCTATCCTAACCTCTCTATCACCTATAGATTTTCCAAATACTAGCCCACTATTACCTCTACTAACCAACCTACTACTCTCACTCGAATCCTCATTCCCACACTTTGGCCTTTGACCCATTTTAATAAACCACGCCCGACTTTTACTAAACCACCTTCACTTGGATTCCCCCTTATCGGCTATGTTCTAAACAGTGAACAATCATAACCAGTTTTTGCCTTTAACAATATACCCGACCACCTACCATCAACCTGTCCTAAATACCACAACTTAGCAAACACACCACATCCAACTCTGATCATATATATTCACAACCTGGACTCCCAATCCTCAACCAGAATTAACATCCTTATGAGGCATGTGTTGCCGATCACACATAAACCCATACTTGAGTCCAACTAACCCTTCAAGTAACCCTGGCCACTCAAAGATCCCTAAGACATCATCAGTCGGGTTTAACATGCAATCTCGATCTTTACAAGAACCATCCTATAATTTAAACATAAATGTCATCCACTCGTGGACCAGTAGGTAATAATCAGTGTATCAAGAAGTAAACTCGGCTTACTCAAGGAACCAACATGTAAATCCGGTTCTCTCATAAAACCTTTACATAAACTGTTAGTGTATGGACACGGTACTCGAGCCAATCATAAATGATTCATACCAGGTGTGATTTTTGAGTCAACCATTAGTATCCCATATTGGTGTGGTACCTGAGCTAACTATCAATCTCAAGCAGCATACACAACCACAATCACAATGAACAACCACACTTGAAACCACAAGTAATAAACATGTTCATTGACTAAAATTATGTAACACATCGGATTTAGAAAAGAAAGAAAATGTAGTTTTGGGCTGGTGTCTATGTCTGCGGGTCAAATCTACTGACCGTAGAA
This sequence comes from Solanum chiquidenum, assembly GCA_029582725.1. NCBI lineage: Eukaryota > Viridiplantae > Streptophyta > Magnoliopsida > Solanales > Solanaceae > Solanum > Solanum chiquidenum. The sequence goes on along the minus strand of JAJOOS010001775.1, from coordinate 36,028 downwards.
GCTCCTATGGGAGGTAGATGGCAACCATAGGAACTGGGGAAAATAAATTTCTGAATCAAGTCTCAATACCTATTTTTATGGATCATCAGGACGATCTGTCAACAAATGTACGAGTCATAGATAGGCCTCGTAGGTGAGTCCCAAAATTCGTGAAATTTTATTATTGAAAGGTGGTTCTACGGTTGGTATGTACGGTCTATACGAAGACCTACGAGCCGTACATAGGTTTACGTCAAAATTGAGTAATATTTGAAATCCTAGTAACCTATCTACAGTTGACCAGTTCCGTAGGTCTCAACGGTAGATAGAGGTCAACAATTATTTTAAAGGGATTTAGGGTCTTTTCCTAATTGTTTTAACCGTATACTATGTTGTTTTACCTATTTTTCCTAAGTTCTATGTAAATGTTTTTAAGCCCCAATTAACCCATTTTACAATTCATTCTCCTAAATCCTTTAAACTTGACCAGATTCATCCTCCCAAATTCTCTCAAGTTTAAGAAAGGAGAAGAAGAAGAAGTTAGAGTTCCAATCAAGTCTCCAAGTTCTCCTTTTTCTTGAGCTAAAAGGACCGAGGTATGTGAGTATTCATGGGTCCGTAAGTATTTCAATTTCTCAACTTAATTCTAAATTGATCAAATTAGGGTTTCAATTTAACGAATGTGGGTTTCTTCCAATTATGATAAATTAAGTCTTCTAATGCATTAGTTGATGTTAATCTATGATATTTAGTTGAAATTGCATTTATCCATGCCTAAATAAATCTTTCCAGCCATGATTCTCTGATGAACCTATGAACTATGAATTATAAAGATATGAAGATATGCATGTTTTCATGAAGTCATTGCAAATGAATTGATGATGCTTTGAAAGGAAATTATTGATGTCATTATGAAAGGATTTCTCACTTACTATGATGATCATGATTGTGAAATGCATTTCTCACAAATGAATTCACATTGGTGAAATGTTTTCTCATCTATGTTGAATTATGTCTAAGAAGTTATTCTATGTTTTGTTCTTTAAATATGTGGATTGGTATTGATCATTGCCTTTTCTATGTTAAAATTATATTTGACTTTTATCTACTCCGTTAAGATTTAGACTTAGCACCGAGAGGGCTTTGAGGTGGAGGCTCAAATTAAATAGGGTAGTCTCTAGTAGCAGCCTCTAGCCCTAAACTACGTGCTCCCGTAGGATTGTCTTAAATGACATAGCTAGTGGATCCATTTTAGCAAATGATGATATATACAAATTCTACTTAGCAAGTAGTTTCCACTTCTTTCGGTATGAGAGAAATACCGAATTCCATGATATAGATCTCATTGTCTTTATGTGGTTTAAAGCTAATATCTCACAAAATGACTAAATTTTCTTCAAGTTTTTCTATGTCCTTAATGTTAATATACTTAACCATGATTTCTTGATTTTCATGTAATCTCTTTTATAAAGATTTTAAATGTCCCATTATGATAATGCCTAGTCATTTTAAGTTACTTATGTTATTTTGCCTATTTTTATGCATATTACCTCATATTTAGTACATTTCATGTACTGACACATACTTGTGCCTACATTGTTTCACTAATGTAGGGTCAGACACTTATATTCCCCATACTTCTCGCTAGTGATCCCTCAAAGACATTGAATATTGGTGAGTCCTCATGTTCCTAGGACCGAGATTCTTTTTTTTTTTTTTATGTCATTTCCATTTCATATTTTATATGTGATGTATGAGTTACGTCCTAATCACTTCCATGATGTAATAGATGTCTTTGAGACTTATGTTTAGACTTCCACTTTTGTCAAACTCTTTGTATGAAATTATACTTTTAAACTCTTTGTTTTTTATTATCTTGTACGATGCATACTAAGTGGCTTGTATAGGGCCTCTAGGGCTCTTATATGACATGTCACGTCTAGGGTGTACTTTGGGTCATGACAAACTTGGTATTTAGAGCACAAGGTTTACAAAGGTCCTAGGATGTCTCATAAGCCACATCGAGTATAGTCTTGCTCATGAGTGTGAGGCGCGCCACATTTATGAATTAGAGGCTATAAGATGTTTAGGAAACTCCAATTATTTCACTACTCTAAAGTCGTGTGATATAGTTTAACTATATATGTCTCCCTCCAAATCTATATCCTATGCTTTTCAGGATATGGACCCTCGAAGAGAATATGTTAGAAGAAATGTAGGTGAGAATGTATAATCAGAACCTCCTCAAGCTCCATAAGTTCTGGTTGATCTTTTGGCCGAACAAGTGACTAATGCGGAGTTTAGGACTGCTTTTCAAGTGTTGGCTCAAGCAATGACGACCCAAGCCAATAGGGAGGTTGTGGTCCCTATGAACTAAAATGTGGGTATGATGACAACTAGAGAGAGGGACTTCATTATGATGAATCCTCCGGAGTTTCATGGTTATAGGGTTGAGGAAGATCCTCAAGAGTTTATTAATGAGGTATACAATGTGTTGATGATCATAGAGGTGACGGGGGTGGAAAAGGTGGAATTAACCGCTTATCAACTTAAGGGTGTTGCTCAAGTTTGGTTCAACCAATGGAAGGAAGAGAGTGCGGTTGATGCAGGTCCTCTTGATTGGGAAATAAATTTAAGGGTGCTTTTCTTGATAGGTTCTTTCCCCTTGAGATGAGGGAGGCCAAGGTACTTGAATTCATTAAACTTTTCCAAGAAAATATGAGTGTGAATGAGTATTCCTTGAAGTTCACACAATTGTCTAGGTACGCTCCTACCATGGTTGTCGATTCTAGAGCAAATTTTAGCAAGTTCATTTCATGTGTGTTCGAAATTGTGATTAAAGAATGTCGTACCACCATGCTCATCAATGATATGGACATTTATAGTCTAATGTTTCATGCCCAACAAAGAGAAGAGGAGAATATTAAGGAGAGATCTACGGAGGCAAAAAAGGTAAGGATTGGTGATGGTGACTTTTCACATTTGAGGTCTGATGGACATGGTCGTTCTAAGTTTCAACAAAGACTTTCTGGTCAAGGTTTCTCTAATACTCCGGCTCCTAAATTCAATAAAGATAGGGTGTCTAACAATAAACCTTAAGAAGAAAATAGTGGTGGAAATGGTTCTTCGGTTTCCGCATGCCAAAAGTGTGGTAAAAGTCATTTAGGAAAATACTTGGTGGGTACAGATAATTGCTTTGGTTGTGGCAAGAGAGGTCACCGCTTGTGATATTTTCCATCTAGAAATGACAAGGTAAAGTATGGTAGGCAAGCTCTGCCTAGTGGCTCGGGTTCAAGTGCTCCAAAGCAGAACCAATTTTATGCACTTCCAACTTGCCATGAGCAAGAGGGCTCCCCCGATATAGTTACCGATATGTTGAAAATCTTTCATATTGATGTTTATGTTTTGCTTGATCCCAACCTTGTCTTTTTTTATGCCATATGTGGCTATGAGGTTTGATGTTCTTCCTGATGGGTCGATAGACCCTTTTTCCATCTCTACTCTTATTGATGAATCTATTGTGGCTAATAGAGTCTATAGAAGTTTCCTCGTCTCCTTATCCCATAAAGTCACTTATGTTGATCTTTTAGAGTTTGATATATTAGATTTTGATATTATTCTTGGTATAGACTGGCTCCATTCTTGTTATGTTTCTGTGGATTGTAGGACCCGAGTGGTCAAGTTTCAATTTCCTAATGAGCCCATCCTAGAGTGGAAAGGGGGAAATTCTATGGCTAAGAGTCAGGTTGTTTCTTGTTTTAAAACTAGAAAATTGATTTCTAAGGGTTGCATTTACCATTTTATTTGGGTTAGGCATACAGATTCCAAAACCTGTATCTTTGAGTCGGTTCCTATTGTTAATGAGTTTATGGAAGTGTTTCCTGTTGATTTACCCGGTGTTCCTCCTGAAAGGGAAATATACTTCGGTATTGACCTTCTCCCCAATATGCAGCCCATATCTATCCCTCTTTATCGCATGACTCCAGCAGAACTTTGGGAGTTAAAAGATCAATTGAAAGATTTTTTTGATAAGGGTTTCATTCGACTGAGTATCTCTCCATGAGGTGCACCAGTTTTATTTGTTCGAAAGAAAGATGGTTCACTTCATATGTGTATTGACTACCGTCAATTAAAAAAGGTTACCATTAAGAACAAATATCCTCTTCCAAGGATAGATGATTTGTTTGATTAACTTCAATGAGTTAGTTACTTCTCTAAGATTGACCTCCGATTGGGTTATCACCAATTGAGGATAAAGGAAGATGACATTCCAAAGATGGCTTTTTAAACATGGTATGGTCATTATGAGTTCTTGGTAATGTCGTTTGGTTTGATCAATGCTCCGACCATATTTATGGATTTGATGAATAAGGTGTGTAGACAATACTTGGATATATTTGTGATTGTGTTTATTGATGATATCTTGATTTACTCAAGGAGTGAGGATAAACATACAGATCATTTGAGGATTGTGTTGTAAGTTCTCAAGGACCAACAACTCTTCACAAAGTTTAGTAAATATGAGTTTTGGTTAAGATTTGTGGCTTTTTCTTGGTCACATTATTTTCGGTAAGGGTATTGAGGTAGATCCTAAGAAAATGGATGTGGTTAAGAGTTGGCCTAGACCTCTATCCCCTTCATGTATTAGAAATTTCTTGGGTTTGGTTGGTACTATAGAAGGTTTGTGGAAGGGTTTTTTCGATTGCCTCTCCATTAACGGTATTGACCCAAAAAAGGTTCATTTTTTATGGTCTCAAGCGTGTGAGAAGATCTTTCAAGAATTGAAAGATAGACTCACCTCTGCTTCGGTAGTGACTTTACTGGAAGGTACGATGGGTTTGTGGTTTATTGTAACTCTTAAAGAGTTGGGCTAAGGTGTGTTCTTATGCAAAATGGGAAGGTTATTGACTATGCTTCGCCGCAACTTAAGATTCATGAAATGAACTATCATTCACATGATTTAGAGATGACGGCAGTTGTTTTTGCCTTAAAGATTTGGATGCATTACTTATATGGTCTTCATGTTGATGTCTTTACCGACCACAAAAGTTTGCAATATGAGTTTAAGCAAAAGGATCTAAATCTTTGGCAAAAGAGGTGGCTTGATTTACTAAAGGATTATGACATGAGTGTCCTCTATCGCTCTGGCAAGGCGAATGTGGTGGTGGATGTTGTTAGTCGGTTATCAATGGGAAGTGTTGCTCATATTGAGGACACTACAAATAAGTTCGTTCGAGATGTACATAGATTGGTCCGATTAGGTATTCGGTTGGTTGGCTCCACCAAAGGTGGTGATATGGTACATAATGGTTCAGAATTATTTTTTGTGTCAGATGTGAAGTTCAAGCAAGGTCTTGATCCAATTTTATTTGATTTGAAGGACGCGGTGCTTTAAAAGTGTGTTGAGGCTTTCTTCCAAGGGGGAGATAGTGTACTTCGGTATCAAGACCGTTTGTGTGTTCCCAATATTGATGATTTGAGGGAGCAAATTTTATCGAAAGTCCATAGTTCACGATATTCCATTCACCCAGGAGCCACCAAGATGTACCGGAACATGCAAGAGGTCTATTGGTGGAAGGGGATGAAGAAGGATATTGCGGAATTTATGGCTAAGTGACCTAATTGCCAATAAGTGAAAGTTGAGCATCAAAAGTGGGAGGTTTATCCCAAGATATTAGTATTCCTACTTGGAAGTGGAACAATTTAAATATAGACTTTATTATCGATTTACCTCACACCTGGAGGAAACACGACTCGATTTGGGTTATTGTGGACTGAATAACGAAATCAACTCATTTCATTCATATCAAGGTTTCTTATTCGGCAGAGGACTACGCTAAGTTGTACTTGATATAAATCGTTAGGCTGCATGGAGTTCCCTTATCCATTATCTTCGATCGTGGTACCCAATTTATGTCTCAGTTTTGGAAGTTTTTCCAAAAGGGCATTGGTACACGTGTTAAACTTAGTACGACTTTTCATCCTCATACTGATGTGCAAGCGGAGTGACTATCTAAACTTTGAAAGATCTGTTGAGAGATTGTGTGATTGACTTTAAGGGTAATTAAGATGGCCATTTATCTTTGATTGAGTTTGCTTACAATAATAGCTATCATTCAAGCATTGGTATGGCTCAATCAAAGGCTCTTTATGGTAGGAGGTGTAGATCTCCTATAGGCTGGTTTGAAGTCTGTGAGGTTGCATTGATAGGTCTCGAGTTGGTACATGAGGCTATGGAGAAAGTTTGGCTTATTTGAGAAAGGTTGAAAATGACTCAAAGTCGACAAAAGTCTTAGCCAATGTTTGAAGGAGAGATCTAGAATTTGATGTTAATGATTGAGTTTACTTAAAAATTTCACCCATGAAGGGTATGACGAGGTTTAGGATGAAAGGGAATCTTAGTCCCCATTATGTGGGCCCATATTAGATCTTGAGGCATATTGGTAAGGTTGCTTATGAACTTGATTTGCCTAATGACTTTGTGTTGGTACATCCAGTTTTCCATATCTCTTTGTTGAAGAAATGTGTTGGTGACCCAACATCCATTGTGCCATTGGAGAGTCTTGGTATTAAAGAGAGTCTTTCTTATAAAGAAGTTTTGGTTGAGATTTTGGCCCGACATATTAAGAATAAATTAAGGAAATACAAAAAAAGGGGTAGTGATTTGTATATAACTTTTCTCTTCTATTTTATTTTATTTCCTCCCTTTCCTTTTCTATTTGTATTTATTTATCGTTGCTTCCAGTGAATTCCGTGTTCTATAACGACAAAACCTCTTATTTTATTGATCTTCAAAATATTAAATTCGGGCATTTCAGAACGAATGGTAAAAATAGCATGTCGTATCAATGGAAAGTTCTGAAAATATTTCATTGTTTCTAGATGGGTATAAAACTGTGTTAGAATTCTTGGAACGAAACAAATTAAAGTTGGGTCGAATGAATAAATGGATGTCGGTGCTTTTTAATCCTTTCAAAATGGCAGCAACATACCCTTTTTGCGATTTTTATGAAAAAATCCTACAAGATGATGGATTCCCTCGTGAAACACTTTGGATCGAAAAAGTTTGATCAATTCCAATAATTTTTTTCATTTTAACGAGTCGCACAAACACCCTAGTACATGTTCCTCGACGCTGAGGGCACCCCCGAAGAGCGGTGGATTTCGTGACATTTCTGATTGGCTGTCTTGTATTTCTAATAAGTTGTTTAATAGTTGGCATGTTGAATCGTATACATAATATGATGGGTATAAGGAAATTTCTTCCGTAAAAGTTCTTTGGAGGAGTCATAGAGTTGAGGGTGCTACTTGTGAGGCCTATGCCAATATGATATCTCATTATTCCCATCTCTTTCCCTCTAACCCTATTCTAGCTTGAGGTATCTAGTCCCTCATGTTTCACTCTTTTGGCTTCACGTGTCTTAGTTATTCCCATGTTCCTTCATACTTGTATGTTCATGAAAACTTAATTTTTTTAAGAAAAAGAAGTAATTTTGAATTATTCCTTCATGATTATGTGTGTTTGGGTATGATTTGCATGTACACATTATGAAATGATGTTTTGCATATGTTAAGCTTGGAGTTGATGTTTCTCCTTAGGTATATGTTGATAATGAAGTTGCATTCGTGTTAGGCTGTTAGATTTCATCCCCTACCTTCCTTATGATCTTAAGTTCCATTCGAGGATGAATGTTCCCACGGTGGAGATATTGTGACATCTCAGATTTATAAAAGAAGTAAAATATAGCTTTGGGGTAGTGTCTGTGTCGACGATTCAAATCTACAGACCATAGAAGCTCCTACGGGCCGTAGATGGCAACCGTATGAAATGGAGAATTTTTTTTTTTGAATCAAGTCCAAAACCCTTTTTACAATTCACTAGGATGGTCCGTGAACCTTTGTACGAGTCGTAGATAAGTCTCATAGGTGAGTCTCTGACTTAGTGAAATTTAAAGTTAAAAGCGGGTTCTATGGTTGGTGAGTACGGTTCGTAGGAAGACCTATGAACCGTACATAGGGTTCTGTTAAAATTGTGTAATATTTGAAGTCCCAATAACCTATCTACGGTTGACCAGTATGGTCCGTAGAAGAACCTACAGACAGTATGTCCAAACCATAGATGGAGGTCGAAAGTTATATTAAAGGGGATTTTAGTTCTTTTCCTAATTGTTTTAACCCTATACTATGTCCTTTTACCTATTTTCCCTAAGACCTATATAAACGTTTTTAAGCCCCAATTAACCCATTTTACAATTCATTCTCCTAAATCCTCGAAACTTGACCAAATTCATCCTCCCAAATTCTCTCAAGTCTAAGGAAGAAGAAGAAGAAGTTAGGGTTCCAATCAAGTCTCCAATTTCTCTATTTTTTGGGCTAAAAGGATCAAGGTATATGCGTATTCACCCATGGAGTTCTTTCCTCCATGGGGTCCCTAAGTATTTTAATTTCTCAATTCAATTTTCAATTGATCAAATTAGGGTTCAATTCAATAAATGTAGGTTTCTTCCAATTGTGATCAATTATGACTAATTAAGTCTTCTAATGAATTATTTGACGTTAATCTATGATATTTAGTCGAAATTGCATTTACTCATTCCTAAATTATGTTTTTCAATCATGATTCTATGATGAACCTATGAACTATGAATTATGAAGTTATGAAGATATGCATATTTTCATTAAGTCATTGCAAATGAATTGATGATGCTTTGAAAGGAAAGTATTTATGTTATTATGAAAGGATTTCTCACTTACTATGATGATCATGATTGTAAAAGACATTTCTCACTTACTATGATGATCATGATTGTGAAAGACATTTCTCACAAATGAATTCACATTGGTGAAAGATTTTCTAATCTATGTTGAATTATGTTTAAGGAGTTATTCTATGTTTTGATATTCAAATATGTGGATTAGTATTGATCATTGTCTTTCCTATGTTAAAATGATATTTGACTTTTATCTATTCCGTTGGGATTTAGACTTAGCACCAAGTGGGCTTTGAGGTGGACGCTCAAATAGGGTAGTCTCTAGTAGCAACCTATAGTCCCAAATTAAGTGCCTCCGTAGGATTGTCTAAAATGACCTAGCTAGTGGATCCACTTTACCAAAAGATGATATGTACGAATTCTACCTTGGCAAGTAGTTTCCCCTTCTTTCGGTATGAGGGATATACCGAATTCCATGATATAGCTCTCATGGTCTTATTGTCAGTTAAAGCTAATATCCCACAAAATAACTAAGTTTTCTTCAAGGTTTTCTATGTCCTGTATGTTAATATAATTGGTCATGCTTTCATGATTTTCATGTCATCTCTTTTATAAAGCTTTTAAATATCCCATTATGATCATGCCTACTCGTTTTACGTTACTTATGTTATCATGTCTATGTTTATGCATATTGTCTAATACTTAGTACATTCCATGTACTAATGCATACTTGTACCTACATTGTTTCACTAATGTAGGGTATGATGCTTCTATTCCCCATACTCGTGGCAAGTGGTCCTTCATAGACATTGACGATTGGTGAATCTTCATGTTCCGAGGACAGAGACTCTTTTATTGCTTTTATGTTATTTCCATTTCAGATTTTGTATGTGATGTATGAGTTATGTCCTAATCACTTTCATGATGTAATAGAGTGCTTTGAGACTTTTGCTTAGACTTCAGCTTTTGTCAAACTCTTTGTATGAAATGCTACTTTTTAAACTCTTTGTTTTATATTATCTTGTATGATGCCTGTTAAGTGGCTTGTATAGGACCTCTCGGGGTCTTATACGTCATGTCACGTCTAGGATGTACTCTAGATCGTGACAAATTATCAACACCAGTCATTTAACATTACCCTTTTTCTTTCTCACTAACTCTAGATTTAGAAAAAGATCTCGTAATATCTTCAATTTTTTTAGTTTGATCCAAATAAAAAAAAAGGTGAATCATTAGATTTTTGGGAATGAATCTGTATACCTCGATTAATCTCTTTGATGGAGTTTTTTTAGCCATATTTTATATGTACCAATTGATTTAACTCAAAAATTAAAGATGGTAGATGAAAATTATTTGAAATGGATGAACAAAAATATAAAAAAAAATTGAAAACTACCAATGTAAGATACCTAAAATTGAGAAGATGATTAGAAGGGAGAAAGTATATCTTTAAAATTTCAAAAATTGATATGGTTGAATGAATTTAGGAGAAAAACCAGCTAGGTATGAAATGAGAGAGAATAACAAATCTGTAAAAAAAGGAAAGAAAGGAAAGTGAGAGAAATTATCCATTTGATACAATTTGAGATCGTAGTCCCATGCATTAATAGCAAATCGAATGAAACATTAGTGGCAAACTGTAATTAGTTGTAGTTGTCGGTATGATAACTAAAATAACCATACTTCTCAACATTTTCATCATTAATAACTTTCAGTTGCATTTTCTTACCAACATCTTCGTCCATAGGCACCTCTAGGTCCACATCACAACCAAGCACTACAAAATCCATCGAAAAATGAATTTGTTTACTTTGACTAAGACTTCAAATAGTATATCCACCAGATTCTTGGTTGAGCGATCTGCCATTAGAGCCTCAACGGACTGGTTTTGTGATTCTCTAGACCCAAATTCTTGAAAATCAAAAGAGGCATCAAATTGATACTTTACCCCAAATAACATAAGACTTTATCAAATTTAATTTGTGCAACCTCAATGGTGCACATAATGGTGAGAACTCATGGATCCTCTTTATTTGTGACCAATGAGTTGGCCGTCATATCGTTGCAATCGTGAGAAGCTTCGATCATGCTTACATTAATAACTCTCTTCCTTTGTAGAAGCTCCTTCATGACCTTTGAGTACCCCGACATTTGCAACAGAGAATTAATTAGTGGAACTTTGTTTTAAAATATTATTAGATGTTATCCCGAGAGGGGAAATTGTGGGTGATTGGATTATTCTTAGGAAGTATTCAAGAAGGAATCCTTTAGGTAGCTGATGGTTGTGTGTTTTCCAGGTATGTAATGTATGCATGTATACTATTTTGTAGATTACTTGTGCAATGCATGTGAAGAAATTAGATCCTATAAAGAGTATAGATTTAAGCACCATAAGGACCCACATAAGTAGCAATAAATTTGTTTTTGAAGTACCGTAGTGTTGAATTTGGGTCCATGGATCAAGTGGTGTTGAAGAAATTTAAGTATTTGTATAATTTACTTTATAAATTTTGTGATTTGTTTTTGTATCAATATATAAATTTCACATTATGTTGTATGCAATTTTATGAATTTGTTGTATCAATCTTTATTGTTGTCATTTTTTTCTTTTTTAGGCCTCATTTGTATATTTTCAGTAATCATATACAATTATTTGTTGCATATTTTAGAGTAAATTTTAGGTTTAGAAAACATAAAAAATCATATTTTTATGTTATAGCTATAGTTTGCATAATTGCGCTCCATAACAAATTTTATGTTTGCTATGGAGCATCAAATTTGTATAAATCGCAGGCATGCATTCGTTTGTACAAAAGCGCAACGATCGTATATGTATATCAATTAGATAATTGTATATTTGTAACTACTATGTATCTGTATCAATGATTGTGTTTGTATATCTGGTTAATATTTGAATTTGTATACAATTGAATCGAAATAAAATATTTGTATATCAAATCTCTCACTCACTCGCTTTATACAACACAAATTATACATTGTAATTTGTATAATTTGTGTTGGTATAAAGTGAGAAAGAAAGAAAGACAAACGAGAACTGGTAGGGGAAGATCTGTATTTATATATATATATATATTTGTATTTGTATATACAGTTTTTTCTCACTTTATACAAACACAAATGCAATTTATACATTTGTGTTTGTATAAAGTGAGAGAGGCGAGCGAGAGTGGCGAGCGAGATTCTCTGGGAAGAGAGACGAATGACAAGTGTTTGCTACAGATTACAATTAAATGAAATTATGGTTATAGCATTTAATTTGAATTAATAGTTTGCTATTTTATACAATTTTCCCTATATTTTATGCTTCATCAGTTATAGATATAGATTAGATATCTAGTATTTATCGTTTGTATATCTTTTAAGATTCTATCTCCGAATATTGTAGTATACATTTGATTTGTATATTTTATGTTTTTTAACCCAAATATGAATTTTGTAGTTCATATTTGTATATTATCAGCAAGTAGATGTTCTAGTTCTTATTTATACAATTTCAATAATTGTATATGATTACTTATTTGTACAATTCAATCAGATTTTTGTGTTTTGCAAAACACAAAATACAAATGGAAAATCAATCGATTCAAATACAAATCAATTCGATATTATTTTGAAACACAAAAATACAAACATCAAATCAATTGATACAAATACAATTCAATCTGATTTTCATGTAATTTTTAAGAAAAAAATATATATAAACAGAAAATCAATTGATATAATACAATGAGTGATTCGTGAAATATTTTTCTTGATTTGTGGAATTATGCGTGATTCGTCAGATTTTTTTTCTTCTGAAATTACATCGTCTATCATTATATAATTTGAGGGTTCTATTTGTATAAATATTTATATTCACGTGAGATATACAAATCATGATTTAGATAGCTACTCAAACTGTACCTACGTTGTTAACCAAGCATGAAAGAGCCTCATTATGTTTCTAGTCTTCTCTATTTATGAAATTTTCCTTTTTAAGTATGTAGCAAAGTGGTGGTACTAGTGAGGATGGAAGAATGTAGTGGCGTCTCTAATGAAAGTGTAACATCTCACAACTAGAAAGAAGTTTAAAAATTTGGAAATAGTCTTTTTTGGGAAGTATAAGGAAATCTGGAAAATTTTAAGTAAGTTAAAGTGAGTTTTTGGACAACTTCAAACGACCATAACTCCTAGCTCAGGATGAGTTAAGTGTAGTTCCAGATATTGTTGGAAATCTCTTGGAATGATCTTTCCAACGCCGCAAAGTTTGTGTGATTCCGAGTTTGGATGAGTGAGTTATTCCCTTTGGAAGTTGGGCTGTTGGATTAAGGAAATGTTCAATCCGAAATTTTAAGGGGTATTTTAGTCTTTTCATCGCCCTATTATTTTAATCCATTTTTAGGAGTTTAATATGGGTCAAATCAGATTTTAGTCAGTTTTAGAATTTGGGATTTCACGCTAGGGCTAAGGAGAAAGGAGAAGAGGAAGCAAGAACGTTCAAGATCGTCGAATTTTGGCTTGTGGATTTCGTCGGGGGTGATCCCTACAAGGTATGCGAGATCACATAGCGTTGGGTTAGTTCACCCATGCGCCAAACATGTTTAATTCAGTGATTTTCGTTCTAAAAGAGTTAGATTTTGATGTTCTTGAGTTGTGTTCTCGAATTGTTTTCATTCTTGAACTTACATATGATTGATGGGTTTTCTTGAGAGTTTTTAGCGATGTTAAGAGTTGTTTCGAGTTAGATTCTAGTGTACATGCGTGGGGTATCTGAATCTAAGAAACTATTGAGAAAAGGAATCGATTTAAAATGATTTGGGATCAGAAAATGAGTTGAAAAAATCATCAGACGCAAATGGGGAGGGCCAGGCGCGTCGCGCCCCCATAGCGCCCCCATAGCGCCAGGAGGCTAATGCGGTGCGCTTGTAGTGCGCTTAAAATGAGCCGCAGTAAAATAGGGCCTGGCGCGGTGGGCAAGGGATGCGCCCGGATCGGCATCGTTCACCAGTTTTTCGTCGTTCAGCCTATTTAAGTTATTCTAAGGTGTCCTGACACTTTCCATTGATCCTAACTTCTGTAAATGACTTCTAAACACCTAGAAATCATCCATAAATATGAATCATAACCTTGAATCCATAAATTCAAATTCAAGGAAAGTCAAGAGCCAAGTCTAGGAAGTTCTCCAAGTCTTTTCAAGAAGTCTTTTGCAAATTCTTTTAACTTTGTCTTAAAACTTAAGTTTTGAGTTCAGTAAAGAAGTATAGTTGAAGTTCTTTTCTTCAAAGAAGTATATGGGGTCTATGTATTCCCAAAGAGATATAAAAATGTATTCACTTTTTAATAAGAACGGAAACTGAGATTTCCAAAGAGCCTTCGGGCTAGTTTTCAGAAAAGAGTAATAGCTTTCTAAATGAAGCAAGAGAGGAAACCTTGATTTCCAAGATAGCCTTTGAGCTAAGTTTTTGAGCAATTATCTCAAATCACAGAAAGAAGTATGTTTTAAACATAAAGAGCTAGTATCATATTTTGGGAGTAGTATTGAGCACCGATATGGGGACGAGTTTGAGTTCAGATAAGTCACGTCTACATAAACCATGTAGCCATCATGGGTAGAAAAGGGTCATACTTTTTAGATGAATCCTTTTCGCATATACTAGTGGATCCACTTAGTCGTTCAGGTCCTATACCTTTGGCTGGGTATAGGATGCGCTGGCAGCGTGAGGTAGATCCCTGTATCATCACTACAGCTCTTATGTGATGGTTGTCGGTTAGAGAAACTCTCACAGAAGTAATTGTATTTTTATATACATCAATTTATTGTATTTTTACATACATCTGAGAGTTATTTGTATCTTTGCATACACACAGAGTTGACATCATATTTTTAAACATCTTTTCTTTATATTGCACTTGTTTTAAATTGCTTTATATTGAAATGAGTTCAGTTATGTTGAGTTTAGTTGAGCCAGGTAAGTTCTTCAGTTTCTTTCAGATTCCTTTTCAAGCCTATGATATTTTAGCTTTCCAACTCGCATACTTGTACATTCAATGTACTGATGCCAGTTGTCCTGCATCGTCTTATGATGCAGACACATGTAACTAGGATCGACATTCCAGCTCACCGTTGATCCAGTGAGTAGTTCAGAGTCTGTCGGTGAGCCTTCTTGCATTCTGGAGGATCTATTTTCATTGTTTTCTAGTTTAGTCCATTAGGATGTTGTGGAGTTTGTCTCAACATCCATCTCAGTTGTTTTAGAGGTTTCATAAATAGTCAGTTATTAGTTCTTTAGTCTTCTTATTTTGTCTTATGTTAAGACTTAGGTGGCCATTTTGGCCAAGTTGAATGTTTAATTCTTTTAACATTCTAAGTCATATTAAGCTATTTGAGTGAGTTCATTTGATCATTGTAATCATGCTTAGAATCTTCCACTGAGTTAAGTAAGCCAGGCCAAGGGTTCGCTTGGGGCCAACAATGGTTCTCGAGTGTCAGTCCCTCCCAGGGTGTAGGCTCGGGGTGTGACAAACTTGGTATCAGAGCTCAGAGTTCAAGAGTCCTAGGGAGTCTATGAAGCTGTGTCTGTAGAGTCCCAGTTATCGGTGTGAAGCGTTCCATATCTATAATTAGGAGGCTGCAACACTTAGGAAAAATTTCTCACTTCTTTCACACTCATTTCGTGCATTAGAGTTTATCTCTAAAAAGTTTCCCTCTAATTCGTGCATGCGCGTGTTTCAGTTAATCATACCTCCACAAAGAGTAGTCAGAGGTCGTCCAGCTAGGAGGAATGTTGAGGAACAAGAGTTACCCAATGCACCTGAAGTGCAACCTCAAGGAGAAGTTACTAATGCTGAATTCAGAGAGGCTATAAGAATGCTCAGTCAAGTTGTGACTAACCAAGCTGGGCAGCAGAGAAGAGCTCGACAAGAAGAGGCTGACACTTCAAGGATTCATGAGTTCTTAAGGATGAATCCTCCAAGTTTCACTGGTTCAAGCACTTCTGAAGATCCGGAGAACTTTGTTGATGAACTAAAAAAGGTGTTCGATGTGATGCATGTTACTGATACTGTGAGAGTTGATCTAGCTGCATATCAGATGAAAAATGTTGCTAGGACCTGGTTTGATCAGTGGAAAGGGGGTAGAGCTGAGGATGCACCACCTGCGAGTTGGGCCTGTTTTGAAAAGGCTTTCTTGGGGAGTTTCTTTCTCCGAGAACTGAAAGAGGCTAAGATACGTGAGCTCCTCACATTTAAGCAGGATTCTCTAAGTGTTCATGAATATGGGTTGAAGTTCACCCAACTATCCCGATATGCTCCGGAGATGGTTAAGGACATGAGGAGTAGAATGAGCTTGTTTGTTGCTGGGTTGGGTCGTCTATCAAGCAAAGAGGACCGGGCAACAATGCTTATTGGAGACATGGACATTTCGAGGTTGATGGTCTATGTGCAACAAGTGGAGGAAGAAAAGCTAAGGGATAGAGAGGAATTCAAGAACAAAAGGGCTAAGACAGGGAATGAGTCTAGGCAGCAGAAGAGTAATGCCAACCGGTCATCCTTCCAAGAGAAACAGAAGGGACCTGCTCCTTCATTTGCTAGTGCACCTGCACCTAAGAACAAAGGTGAGCACAATAATCAGAACTTCAGAGCTAAACCTGTTTATTCCCAGGGGAGTGTGGCGCAAGGGGTAGTAAGCCTCCTACCTGCGGCAAGTGTGGTAGGAACCACTCAGGTATTTTTCGTGAGGGTTCCACTGGTTGTTTCAAGTGTGGTCATACTGGGCATTTCATGTGAGACTGTCCAAAGAACAAACATGGAAATGGTAATGGGGGCAATAGAGCCCAGTCTTCTTGAGTTGCTCCACCAGACAGAGCTGCACCTAGAGGGGATACTTCCGGTAGGTAGGGGAACAAACCGCTTATATGTTATCAACAGTCGCCAAGAGCAAGAAGATTCACCAGATGTTGTCACTGGTATGATTCGAGTCTTTGACTTTACTATTTATGCTTTGCTAGACCCAAGAGCGAGTTTATCTTTTGTAACTCCTTATGTTGCTATGAACTTTGATATTATTCCTGAGCAACTTAGTGAACCATTCAGTGTCTCTACGCTTGTTGGTGAGTCTACTCTAGCAGAGAGAGACTATCGTGATTGTCCCATTTCCGTCAATCACAAGAGTACCATGGCTAATTTAATTGAGTTAGACATGGTAGATTTTTATGTCATTCTTGGTATGGACTGACTTCATGCCTGTTATGCCTCAGTTGATTGTAGAACTCTAGTAATCAAGTTTCAGTTTCCAAATGAGTCAGTCTCAGAGTGGAAAAGCAGTTTAGCAGTGCCTAAGGGTCATTTTATTTCGTACCTTAAGGCAAGGAAGTTAGTTTCTAAGGGGTGTGTCTATCACTTAGTCTGATTTAATGACTCAAGTGTTGAGGTACCTCATATTCAGTCAGTTCCAGTAGTAAAAGAGTTTCTAGAAGTCTTTCCAGATAATCTTCCCAGAGTCCCTCCTGAGAGAGAGATAGACTTCGATATAGATCTTCTTCCAGTTACTCGTCCTATATCTATTCCTCCATACATAATGGCACCAGCAGAGTTGAAAGAGCAGTTAAAGGATCTGTTAGATAAGGACTTCATTCGACCAAGTGTCTCACCTTGGGGCACTCCGGTCTTGTTTGTGAGAAATAAAAATGGTTCCCTTAGGATGTGTATAGACTACCGTCAGTTGAATAAGGTTACCATCAAGAATAAGTATCCTATTCCGAGAATTGATGATCTTTTCTATCAGCTTCAGGGTGCCACTTGTTTCTCAAAAATAGATCTCAGATCAGGTTACCATCAGTTAAGAGTAAGGGAATGTGATGTTCCAAAGACAGCTTTCAGAACCAGATATGGTCCTTTTGAGTTTTTAGTCATGTCCTTTGGTTTGGCTAATGCACCAGCATCATTCATGGATCTTATGAACAGAGTCTTCAAACCTTATTTAGATATGTTTGTTATCGTCTTCATTGATGACATACTAATCTATTCAAGGAATGAAGAAGATCATGCTAGTCACCTCAGAATAGTTCTTCAAACTTTGAAAGATAGAGAATTGTATGCCAAGTTCTCTAAGTGTGAATTTTGGCTTAAGTCTGTGGCATTCTTAGACCATATTGTGTCTGGAGAGGGAATTAAAGTTGATACTCAGAAAATTGAGGCAATGCAGAATTGGCCTAGGGCCCCACATCTCCAACTGATATTAGGTGTTTCTTGGGATTGGCTGGATATTATAGAAGGTTTGTAGAGGGGCTCTCGTTCATTTCGTCTCCTTTGACGAAGTTGACTCGGAAGACGGTAAAATTTCAATGGTCTGAAGCTTGTGAGAAAAGTTTTCAGGAATTGAAAAAAGGGTTGACTACTGCCCCAGTTTTGACCTTACCGGAAGGTACTCAAGGTTTTGTGGTGTATTGTGATGCATCTAGAGTTGGTTTGGGTTGTGTCTTAATGCAGAATGGCAAAATTATAGCTTATGCCTCCAGACAGTTGAAAGTTCATGAGAAGAACTACCCAACCCATGACTTAGAGTTGGCTGATGTAGTGTTCACTTTGAAGATATGGCGTCATTACTTATATGGTGTTCATGTTGATATATTCACTTATCACAAGAGCCTTCAATATGTGTTCACTCAGAAAGAGCTTAATCTCAGACAAAAAAGGTGGTTAGACTTACTCAAGGACTATGACATGAGTATTCTTTATCACCCAGGTAAGGCTAATGTTGTTGTTGATGCCTTGAGCAGTTTGTCTATGGGTAGTACCGCCCATGTTGAGGAAGAAAAGAGAGAGTTAGCAAAAGATGTTCATAGGCTTGCACGCTTGGGAGTTCGACTTATGAATTCCACAGAAGGAGGAATAATGGTGACGAATGGGGCTGAATCATCACTAGTGTCAGAAGTTAAAGAAGAACAAGACCAAGATCCCATTTTGCTTGAATTGAAGGCAAATGTTCATAAGCAAAGGGTATTAGCTTTTGAACAAGGGGGAGATGGTGTATTGAGATATCAAGGTAGATTGTGTGTACCTATAGTGGATGGACTCCAAGAGAGGATCATGGAGGAAGCTCATAGCTCCAGATATTCCATTCATGTGGGTTCCACAAAGATGTATCGTGATTTGAGAGAGGTGTATTGGTGGAATGGTATGAAGAAGGGCATTGCTGAATTTGTTGGTAAGTGTCCAAATTGCCAGCAAGTGAAAGTTGAGCACCAAAGGCCCGGTGGTTTGGCACAGAATATAAAACTTCTGGAATGGAAGTGGGAGATGATCAATATGGATTTCATCACAGGTTTACCAAGGTCTCGCAGACAACATGATTCTATTTGGGTGATTGTCCACAGAATGACAAAATCAGCCCACTTTTTGCCGGTAAAGACTACCCATTCAGCAGAGGATTATGCCAGGTTATATATTCAGGAAGTGGTAAGACTTCATGGAGTTCCTATTTCGATCATTTCTGATAGAGGTGCACAATTTACTGCACAATTTTGGAAGTCATTCCAGAAAGGTTTGGGTTCGAAGGTGAATTTAAGTACTGTCTTTCATCCTCAGACAGATGGGCAAGCAGAGCGCACTATTCAGACTTTAGAAGATATGTTGAGGGCTTGTGTGATTGATTTCAAAGGGAATTGGGATGATCACCTACCTCTCATTGAGTTTTCTTACAACAATAGTTATCACTCTAGCATCCAAATGGCTCCTTATGAAGCTCTTTATGGGAGAAGATGCAGATCTCCTATTGTATGGTTTGAAGTTGGTGAAGCAGGGTTGATAGGACCATATTTAGTTCACCAAGCTATGGAGAAGGTGAAAGTGATTCAAGAAAGGTTAAAAACGGCAGAGAGTCATCAAAAATCCTACACTGATGTTAGGAGAAGGGCGTTAGAGTTCGAAGTAGATGATTGGGTATATTTGAAAGTTTCACCCATGAAGGGTGTTATGAGATTTGGTAAGAAGGGAAAGTTTAGTCCCCGGTATATTGGACCTTGTCGCATAGCCAAGAGGATTGACAATGTAGCTTATGAGTTGGAGCTACCACAGGAATTAGCAGCGGTTCATCCAGTATTTCACATATCCATGTTGAAGAAGTGCATGGGTGATCCTTCATTGATCATACCAACTGAAAATATTGGGATCAAGGATAGCTTATCATATGAGGATATTCCTGTCCAGATTCTAGATCGCCAAGTTTGCAAGTTGAGAACAAAGGAGGTAGCATCAGTCAAAGTACTTTGGAGGAACTAATTTGTTGAAGAAGCTACTTGGGAACCTGAGGAGGATATGAAGAAGATATATCCACATCTCATTGAATCCGAAGAAAGTGCAGATCAAGGTACTAATTTTCTTCTTAGTGCTCTTTAAATAATGAGTGAGCATATTGTTTGATTGCATTTGCTTGTTGGGTGTTTGAATGTGATGTTACACCCTAAGCCTAGTAAGAGTAATCTCATTCGAGGACGAATGTTCCCAAGGGGGAGATATTGTAACATCTCGCAACTAGAAAGAAGTTTAAAAATCTAGAAATAGTCATTTTGGGAAGTATAAGGAAATCTGGAAAATTTTAAGTAAGTTAAAGTGAGTTTTTGGTCAACTTCAAATGACCATAGATCCTAGATCATGATGAGTTAGGTGTAGTTCCAGATATGGTTGGAAAGCTCTTGGAATGATCTTTACAATGCCGCCAATTTTGCGCGATTCCGAGTTCAGATGAGTGAGTTATTCCCTTTGGAAGTTGGGCTGTTGGATTAAAGAAATGTCCAATCCGGAATTTTAAGGGGTATTTTAGTCTTTTCATCGCCCTATTATTTTAATCCATTTTTAGGAGTTTAATATGGGTCAAGACAAATTTTAGTCAGCTTTAGAATTTGGGATTTCACGCTAGGGTTAAGGAGAAAGTAGAAGAGCAAGTAAGAAAGTTCAAGATCGTCGAAGTTTGGCTTGTGGATTTCGTCGGGGGTGATCCCTACAAGGTATGCGAGATCACATAGCGTTGGGTTAGTTCACCCACGTGCCAAGCATGTTTAATTCAGTGATTTTCGTTCTAAAAGAGTTAGAATTTGATGTTCTTGAGTTGTGTTCTTGAATTGTTTTCATTCGTGAACTTACATGTGATTGATGGGTTTTCTTGAGACGTTTTAGCGATGTTAAGATTTGTTTCGAGTTAGATTCTAGTATACATGTGTGGGGTATCTGAATCTAAGAAACTATTGAGAAAAGGAATCGATTTAAAATGATTTGGGATCAGAAATCGAGTTGAAAAATTCGCCAGACGCACCTGGGAAGGACCAAGCGCGTTGCGCCCCCATAGAGCCAGGAGGCTGGGGCGGCGCGCCCGCAGTGCGCCCAAAATGAGCCGCAGTAAAATGGGGCCTGGCGCGGCGAGCCAGGGATGCGCCTGGATCGGCATTTTTCACCAGTTTTTCGTCGTTCAGCCTATTTAAGTTATTCTAAGGTGTCCTGACACTTTCCATTGATCCTAACTACTCTAAATGACTTCTAAACACCTAGAAATCATCCATAAATATGAATCATAACCTTGAATCCATAAATTCAAATTCAAGGAAAGTGAAGAGCCAAGTGTAGGAAGTTCTCAAAGTCTTTTCAAGAAGTCTTTTGCAAATGTTTTTAACTTTGTTTTAAGACTTAAGTTTTGAGCTCAGTAAAGAAGTATAGTTGAAGTTCTTTTCTTCAAAGAAGTATATGGAGTCTATGTATTCCCAAAGAGATATAAAAATATATTCACTTTTTAATAAGAACGGAAACTGAGATTTCCAAAGAGCCTTCGGGCTAGTTTTCAGAAAAGAGTAATAGCTTTCTAAATGAAGCAAGAGAGGAAACCTTGATTTCCAAGATAGCCTTTGAGCTAAGTTTTTGAGCAATTATCTCAAATCATAAAAAGAAGTATGTTTTAAACATAAAGAGCTAGTATCATATTTTGGGAGTAGTATTGAGCACCGATATGGGGACGAACTTGAGTTTAGATAACTCACGTCTCCATAAACCATGTAGCCATCATGGGTAGAAAAGGGTCATACTTTTTAGATGAATCCTTTTCGCATAGACTAGTGGATCCACTTAGTCGTTCAGGTCCTTTACCTTTGACCGGGTATAGGATGCACTGACAGCGTGAGGTAGATCGTTGTATCATCACTATACCTTTTATGTGATGGTTGTCGGTTAGAGAAACTCCCACAAAAGTTATTGTATTTTTATATATACATCAGTTTATTGTATTTTTACATACATCTGAGAGTTATATGTATCTTTGCATACACACAGAGTTGACATCATGTTTTTAAACATCTTTTCTTTATATTGCACTTGTTTTAAATTGCTTTATATTAAAATGAGTTCAGTTATGTTGAGTGAATTGAGCCAGGTAAGTTCTTCAGTTTCTTTCAGATTTCTTTTCAAACCTATGTTGTTTCAGCTTTCCAACTCGCATACTCGTACATTCAATGTACTGATGCCAGTTGGCCTGCATCGTCTTATGATGCAAGACACAGGTAACTAGGATCGACATTACAGCGTACCGTTGATCCAGTGAGTACTTCAGAGTCAGTCGGTGAGCCTCCTTGCATTCCGGAGGATCTATTTTCATTATTTTCTAGTTTAGTCCTTTAGGATGTTGTGGGGTATATCCCAACATCCATCTCAGTTGTTTTAGAGGCTTCATAGATAATCAATTATTAGTTCTTTAGTCTCCTTATTTTATCTTATGTTAAGATTTGGGTTGCTATTTTGGCCAAGTTGAATGTTTAATTCTTTTAACATTCTAAGTTATATTATTAATCTATTTGAGTGAGTTCATTTGATCATTGTAATCATGCTTAGAGTCTTCCGCTGAGTTAAGTAAGCCAGGCCAAGGGTTCACTTGGGGCCAACAATGGTTCTCGAGTGCCAGTCCCGCCCAGGGTGTAGGCTCGGGGCGTGACAGAAATAAATGGAGAGAGATAGTCAAGGAACAATTAGGGAGGAATGGAGTGAAAAAGAAGAAAATATTGAAGTATTTATTTACAAAATGGTCTGGTGGAAACTTGTACTTGTATGTGTTTGTATTGTGAACCCTTCTATTTGTCCCTTTGTCATCTGAACCCCTGAACCCATCGAAACACAACATTTTATATACATTTTTTACTACTCAATTGTGTGTGTATCACAAACGTCTGACACATAATTTTAAAAATAATTATAAAATGACACGTATGATTATAAAATGACACACATATATATAGTCACTACACGTCATTTTTCCTTTTATTATATTAGATTAATGTAGCAACACTTTTCTTTCCAATTTTTATTTCTTTTTTCTATAACTATCTCCATCCCCACAATTTCACTTCATCCCTTCTTCTAATCTTCCTTACCTTTTCCTTTTTTCCTACATCTTCTACTCTTTCCATTGAAGTAAAAAATGTTGGCATGACTTCTGACTGTTCACAATCTTGTCGGAGTTCGGAGTTGATTTTGAATTTTATCGGATTTGGAGTTTTGGTGGTGACCGGTGGCCGAAGGAAGAGTGGGGGTCTGATTGTTTCTAGTTGTTCACAATCTCGCCGAAGCTCGGGGCTGGCGGCTTTAGGAAGGTTAAGACTTATTGGCTGAGTTGGTTTGGTATTTTTTTGTTGTTGTTAGTTCTTGCTTATAGTTGCTAGTTGAAGCTTGTTGGAGGCGGTGAGAATGAAGGCGTTTTGGTCGGAGAAGGTGAAGAGGACGAGAGGAAGGCAGTAAGTTTGTGTTTTGTTGGATCTGAAACAGGGGTCATTTGAGTGGTGGATAACTGAAACAGCGTCTCAAAAATTATTTGAGTTTTTTTTTTGTTGTTTTTGTTTGATTTTCAACTTATCTAGGTAAGTTTTTCAATTTATTTTTGAATTTACTTGTTGGTTAATCTGGATTTGATCTTTTATTTGTGTCTTTGTTGATTTTGGGTTTTAATCAATTCCATTGATTTTCTTGAAATTTTTTGGAAATTTTGCTTTGTTTTATGCTTAATGTTAGTGTAAGATGTTTGGAAGTAGTGTTTGCCTTCCATGGCGTGTTTCATAATAAAGAGAGCAGTATAATGACAATAAACAATAGAGAAGAAATTTGGGGGGAAAAGATAAAAAAATAAATGGCCAAGAAAACCTCAAATTCTATCCAACAATGGTGTTAGATCCAACTAGGAAGATGATGGCTATATAAAAGCCCTAATGTGACTTTTAGACCCTTTTCCAGGGGTCTCACGCTCCTAATAGGTGTGTTTTACAGGCACTTTGTTATTAGATGCCACATAGGATGCCAAGTGAGAAATAGTGTTTAAAATATTGTGTTTCAATAAGCTCAGGGGTTCAGATGACAAAGGGGTAAGTAGAAGAGTTCACAATACAAACACATACAAGTACAAGGGTCCACCAGACCATTTTACCTTCTTTTTTAAGAAAATAAATAACATGTGATGTGTCATTTTAAATCTAATGTGGATGATGACGTGTCACTTTTATTTTGCATTTGATATTCATGCAAAGCCGAAGGGGTTTAAAATGCTGAGTTTCATTGAGTTTAAAAAATCAATTGACAAAGGGTTAAATAGAAAGGTCTAGAATACAAACTCAGTATGGATGTTCCTTAGATCATCTCGCCTAATTAATTTCATGCTTAATATGCTTAAGTTGATAACAGAAATTTACTTGCTTTGATGTGAGTCATAAATACACTTCTTTTGTTATTCATGAAAGCTCTCAACAATTTTACATGCTATTAAACTAGAGTGGAATAAGAGAAAGGTAAAATAAAAGAGGAAGTTGATTATTGGAGTTACAAATTAAAGAGGTGTAATTAGTGTCAAATATTGGGTTTGAGTTATAAGTAGTATAAATTAAAAAGTGTAGCATCAGCCCCCACCTTAAAATATCCAAAAGAAGCAAACCATGTTTTGAAGCTAGTGTGGTGATGGTGTTGATCATCATCCTTATTTCTCACGTCAACTCTCTCTCTCTCTTTCAAACTATAAATATATATATTACATATTTGTCTCTCATCTTATAAGTTAGGTTTTGATCAATGGGGGATAATAATGTGAAGCTACCACCTGGTTTTTGGTTTTGCCCATCAGATGAAGAGCTAATTGTTCATTTTCTTCATCGCAAGATATCTCTATTACCTTGTCATCCTGATGTTATTCCTGATCTTCATCTTCATCATTATGATCCTTGGGATTTGGATGGTAAATCTTAAACTTCCCTTTTACCCTTATTTGTTCAACATATATACTCTCCGTTTAAAAAAGAATGATCTGCTTTTTTTTTTAGTCTGTTTTTAAAAAGAATGACCCCTTTTTCTTTTTTGGCAACACTTTAATTTCAGTTTTCACATGGTATGATTAAGACCACAAGATTAAAGGGTATTTTGGTACATTTTCATAATTTTAATTTATGACCAGAAGATTGAAAAATCTTATTTATTTTCTTATATTTTGTGTCAAGCAAAATTAGATCATTCTTTTTTAAACGGAGGGAACTAATTGTGTTGATATTATTGGTGTATGCAAGTTAAACTCTTTTGATGGTGTTGGCAGGAAAAGCAATGGCAGGAGGAAATAAATGGTATTTCTATAGCAGGAGAACACATGAGACCACTAGAATCACAAGCAATGGATATTGGAAACCTTTGGGAGTTGATGAAACAATCTTGTCAACTTCAAACCACAACCTTGGAATGAAGAAATACTATACATTTTACATGGGTCAGCCACCACAAGGCCATAAAACCAATTGGCTAATGCAAGAGTATAGCCACATCTCTCATTCTTCACCTTCATCAAGTAGCGGTAGAAGAAAAAGAAGTCAATCAAAAATTGTATGTCCACTTAGCTTCCACATATATATTTATTCATTACTCTCTCCGTTTCATTTTTTGTGTATCTTCCAGGAATTTGAAGATTCAAGCAAGTCTTTCTTTGACCCTATTTTTTTTTTTATAGATATATTTTAAAATATTCTCCTCCCTCTATCTCAATTTATATAACTTATACTAATATTTATCTTTTACGAATTTTCAAATACACAAGTTTTATTTTGAAAAACATAATGATTTCACGCCTGAATTCACAATCAACATTGACTATTTGATTCTTAAAATTCGAAGAATGCCACGTAAATTTGAACCCAAGGAATAATACTGTGTATCAAGAAAATTATAAGTGGAATGTAATTTTTATGTATGAACACTAGCAAAAAAAACTATAAGTAAGATTTTAATGTATTATGTTAAAATCTTATTGTTCTTACTATTTTAGTGTTTGTTGGTGTTGTTCAGGACTATAGTAAATGGGTAATTTGTCGTGTATATGAAAGCAACTGTGACAGCGACGAAAATGATGACCCGGAGCTTTCATGCTTGGATGAAGTGTTCCTTTCATTAGATGATCTTGATGATGATGAGATTAGTTTGCCACATTAGTTTAATTAATTAATTAGATCCACAAAAACTTGATCTAATTAATCTCATACTTTATTTCCCATTATTATAGATTTTTTGAATATTAAATATTTTCCCCAGTAAAAACAAAAGATGTAACAAATTAAGATCAATGCAGTGTCACATTATTTGTGATTTTTTCTCTTATGGATTCTTATGTTTAATATGTTATTTTGAGTAAATATTTTGTTCAACAATTATCTTGAAGTAATTTTGTATGTTTCAATTTGTTTGTCTTACTTTTTTTATTAGTTTTTTTCAAAAAGAATGTATGTTTTTTTTTGCTAGTCCTTAATTTTAACTTTTAACGTGGTATATTTAAGACCACAAGATTAAATAACGTTCGTACATTTTAGTATCTTTAATTTAAGATACATAAGATTTAAAAATATTTTCTTTACTTTCTTAAACTATGATAAAAGTAAAAAAAATAAAAAATTAAGTGAGTATATAATTGATCACAAAAAAATATTTTGTATGCCTATAATATTTGTGAGTATATAATTGATCACAAAATAGAGTTTTTAATAACTTGTGATTCAAAATAAGGTATAGATATTTGTATGTCTATAATATTTTTTTATTAAAAATATATTAAAAAATAAAATAAAATAATTATTAAATACTCACTATGTCTCAATTTATATGATTTTTTTTTTTAGTCAGTCCTAGAAAGAACGACGCATTTCTATATTAAGTAACAATATAACTTTAAAATGTAAATTTTACCCTTAATGAAATGATTTATAGTCACACAAATTTCTACCATTAATTTTAGACCATAAATTTTAAAAGTCTTTTTTTAAAAAAAAAATTTCATGCCGAATCAAACTACCTCACATAAAATGAGATGGACATAGTAAACAAATAAAATAAGTATCTTTTTAAAATTATGTAGAAAAGGAAAATAAAGTACTGTTAAATGAATCTAAATCATGCAACTATGTAGGTAAGATGTACTTTAATTTTGTGACCCCACTATTGCTTCCAAGCTCTTTGCACTTGATGGAAATTGCTTATTGCCTGCGTATTTCCTCTTTTTAAAACATTTAAGGGGTTGTTTGGAAAACCATTTTTCAAAGAGTGTAATTACATAATTTTATCATATTTGTCTCACTGAGTAATTCCTTGATCAGCATTTAATTAGATATAATTGATGGGAAGTAATTGCACTTTTTTTCCAGTATCAAATAGGTTGAGAGTTGTTAATACTTATTGTATTGTATAATTAAAAGATAATTTATAGTTTTCTATCCTTATTTATTCTAATATATAATCTATCCTTTATAATTTTAATTTATTTTAAATATTTTCTTACATTGTTTATCTTTCATTTTATTACTTCTCATTTCTAGTATTTTGTTTGTTTCTATTTTATTTTTCTTTATTTCTCTTAGTAGTGTTAATATTCTAACTTGATTTATAATAAGTTATGTCATGAAAGTTGAATTTTCTTGTTAAATGAGGTTTTAAACATGGGTGGCTCTAAAAAAGATAGTTTCCTCAGGCCCAAATGTTGTATCATAGTAGTTGACCTCCTTGTAAGGGAACAATCTCCCCAGTCAGTGTCTGGATAACCATATAACTTGCATGGTGAATGTGAAATTATTCTAAGATCATGTTGGAGAGTCCCTTAATGTATCTGAGGATCCTTTTACACCTTGAAGATGTTCACTATTTGGACATTGAATAAACAGACTTGATAGGTAGGTTGCATGAGTAATATCAACAGTATCTTTTTGTAAGTCATGTTTCTGTGCTAGAAGTGTGTGCATTGCCTTTGTCGTTGTCATGTTTGTCCTACTAAGAAGCTCAACAACATACTTAACTAGAATCAAGTGGATTCCTCCTGGAAATATCTGACCTCGATTCCTAGAAAGAAGTGAAGAGGTCCAACAAGATCTTTCATGATAACTCCTCAAGAAGCTGCTTTGTAACAATCTCTAAGACGAGCTTAAGATTACCTCCTGGGACTGACTATATCATCTACACAAAACATAGGAATGATATATAGTGTCTCTCACAAAATGATTAATTGTAAATAAAGAGGGATTTGCTTTATTACATAGGAAGCCAAGATGATGTAAATGAAGATTGAACTTGCCAAACCATGGGTGCGTGTTTATGGCCATATAGTGCCTTTTTAACAAACACATATGATTTAGATACATGAAATCAATGAGGCCTAGAGGTTGACTTATGTACACTTCTTCATGCAAGGGTCCATGTAAAAAACCGTTTTTAAAATCTAACTGTCTTATCTCCCATCTTGAGCTGACTGCGACTGGGAGTGTTATCCTTATAGTTGTAACAAGAAACAAGTGTGACGTAGATGCTAATTTTTCCTTGTGACCTATCATCATATGGTGTCCTGATACCTCGGTGGATCTTCATTTGTTATGCTGGATATAACTTGAGTGCTTGTACAAGTGTCTGTTTGTTGACCAGTACATCATGAGAGATCAACTACCAGCTCTACACCTTATTTTATCTATTAACAACAAGGAAATTATTTCTACTCAAAAAATTTAAAGACTGCAAGCTAGGGTCTCCTAATCTATCATGTCATATGATATCTGAGTTCTTTCAGTCTTGTATGTCAGTCAAGGCATATAGGTTGTTATCTCCTGATGCATTGAGTCCACCTTTCCTAGATCCTATGGCCACTGGTGTCTTTGTCTTCTTATCCTTAACAACAAAATCAGATTCATTAAGTTCAAAAGTGAATGAGTTATCTTTGACAATCTTGTAGAAAGCAAGTTCTTAGTGATCTTAGGTACCATAAGGACTTTCTGTAGTTTCAGTCCTGATCTACTTGAATTTCCAACATGTGTGATATCCAATTATGAACAATTTCTGAAAATGATTTTATCTGATTCATGATAGGCTTTTATAAGATCAGATAAGTTATGTTAGTTATTTGTCATGTGATTACTAAACATTGAGTCCACATACATGTTGTCATCCTTTGCAGGTGACTTCTGTAAGTTTACGACAATTAGTGCTTGTTGTAGTTTATTTATAGATTAAAATGAGTAGTCCTACCTATAAAATCACTTTAAAGTAGTGTGGTTATTCCTATTAGAAATTTAGCATGCCCATATCTCCTTGAAAGTAGAGAACCCTACTATAAGGTACATGCTCTCTTCCATTAGTGGGTCTGAGATTCAAATTCTAAGTAGGAAATCTTTCTCTTCCCAATCTCCATCACTACTACTATCCTAAACAACCTTTTCAGAAGCAATTTCAACCATCTTTTCTGATGTCGATTGTGGTGCGCGTCAACTTTAAAATTTGGATAAGCTGGAACATTTATACCCTTCAAATCAAATAGTTACTTGGTTTGAGTTTATAGAACACAAAGCGCGCAAATCATATGGTTCAATGATGATGTAGAGAGGGTATTGGTTAAGTTTGTTGTGCATTTTTTTTCAGTTTAAAAACATAAACAACGAGAAGTGATCTTAGAGCTCTGGTACCATGAAGAATTGTCAAGCTAGTTTAGCAGAAATTATTTTTGTGTATTAATAATTATAATCTCGATTACAATGACTCCTTTGTATAGGATAATATTACAGTAGACTTTACCTAACACAAAATTCTTGCTAGCTAATACAATGCTTAGACATAAACTCATAAGAGAACTCTAAGACTCATACACACAGACTCCTACAAGGATTATAATTAAACTAAGTGATTGGAAAAATCTCGATTAGGTGTCATGATCATTATTCTTATCTTTATTTTCCACAAATTCAAATTTGATTTTAAGCCACAAATATATTTAAGCAGCCAGGGTTCTAAATTTATAAATTTCTTGATAGTATCTAGCCTTTTGTATATGCGTAGTGTTTATAATCTCAACTCAATGATCATGTACAAAGTAAGAAAGCTAAACATAATTTGTAGTAATATTTTTGCATATCTATAAAAACAAAGTTTAAATTAAAAAAATTATTGTCCTTTAAAACTTTATTCTGAAATAGTTATCCCCCGTGAAATGTGATGTAAAATAATATCAACATTTTAGTTATAAATAATCTTAAATATTTTGTACCAGAATTAAAAAAAAATTGCAGCTGAAGCACATTTTATCCTAAATAATTATTTTTTCTTTTCAATTCGATTGTTTTACTTTTATTTTAATCTGTTTAAAAAAGACTATTTTTTTCGTTTTGAATTTTTTTAATTTTAACTTTTTATGACATATTTAAGATTACAAAATTAAAAAATATTGTGATACATTTTATGTGCTCCTTCCGGTTACTTTTACTTGTCGCTTATTCCTAAAATAAATTTTCATTTTTACTTGTAGCTTTGACATATCAAAAAATGATAATTATTTAATTTTTTACATGTTTTACCTGTAGCATCAAATACTATTCTCTATGACATTTTTTCAAGACCCAATACGAACATTAATTAGTAGGGATAATATAGTAAAATACATATATCAATAATTGTTTTCTTAATAGGTGTCATGTCAAGCAATGAAAATTAAAAATGAACAGAGAGAATAAAATTATATGATAAAAAAGTATCCTTTATATTGTTTTAAACTATACATAAAATCAAATTAAGACAAACAAATTCGGGGAATATCTTTTTAGTTAGAAGATGTGGAGTCCACTAACCATTATTGCTTTTTATTTGTTTAGTTTGGAGTATATTTGCATACACCATACTAATATTCTTCTCTTGCGGTTGACAAACAAGCCTACTTATTAATTAGTAGAGTTTGTAGCTTTTGTGTGATATGATGGGTATTTGGTAGTTTCCTTTGTGTCACCAAGCTAAGAAATATTTTGTATTTTCCTTTTTGGAACTTTTTGTGTTGGATTTTACTGGTGGCTGCTTGTGTAAGCATTCCATCACTTGTGATCTAAGCACACCCATTTCCTTTGACATTCATTTTTGTTCTTCCCTACCAAATCCAACCAATATAAAGCCTTTGACAAAATATAAAGCAACCAAATAAATAAACAACAAACACATCCATTATCATCAAATCAACAATTCTTCCTATAAAAGTTACTATATTTTTGGCACGTAACGGATCAAGAGAACAAATGTTCTAGTATCCAAATTGGTCATGAAAATATAGATTTTGAACTTGGGTGATATTTTTTTACTACTCCTCCATTTAAAAAAGAATGACCTACTTTGACTTGACACGGAGTTTAAGAAAGAAAAAAATTTAATTTTATGGTCCTAAATTAAACTTATGTCATATGTAGCAAAATGCCCATTAATCTTGTGACCTTAAACATGTCACGTAGAAAATTGAAATTAAAATATTGCTAAAAAGGTAAAAAAAGAACATTCTTTTTTAACCAAATTAAAAAGAAAAATATGTCACTCTTTTTTAAATGAAGGGAGAGTTAAATTTTGGGAATCCTAAAGTGATAAAAGCAAAAAAATAATAATTGGAAAATATAGAAATGACAGAGAGCATGTAGGTTACTTTAGTCTTTATCTAGATCATATTTAAATCCAATAATGACATAATTACTAATCTTGTCCTTCTCACCACGTTTAGCAACTTTTGGCTGTTCATAGATATCCTGCAACCATAATAATAAAATCATTTCATTGCTTAAATAGCTCGTAAGCCCCAAGCATTGCTAATCATCCCATCCATACATTACATGACTGCGTTTACAAACAACTCCACATGCATGTTGGCATGTACAAATTACGTAAGTATAAGATGTTGGGCATATAGTAAAAATAAATGAGAAAGGGAGGGAAAGATGAAACGAGGGAATATGCGGTGTTCTTTTATGCTTTAATAAAAAATATTTTTTTCTCATTAGTGGTAGAAAGAAAAGTTTAAGTGTTTAAATAAAGAAACACTTCTACTAGTTATTAAATGGGTTGAAAAGAGGGACCCCTCGTGCGTGGTTGCTCGGTACGGCTACATACACTTCTACTAGTTATTTAATGGGTTGGAAAGAGGGACTCCCTCGCATCGTTGTTGCTCAACTACGACTTTAAAAATGATCAATCCAAAGATTATTTTTTGGATTAATTAATCATTAAATGGCCAACCCGAAACGACCCAACCAAAATCGGCTCTGCACAATCCGATTTATTTTTAAAAAATCCTGTTTTATTTAAATTTTTCATCGCTTTTTAATGACTTTTCTGAAAGTTTGCAAACTTTTAGGAACAACCATGTCTTAGTGACTGTTTTGGAAGGTTGCAAACTTTCAGAAACAATATTTCTTGGCTATAAATACTTGTGATTCCTCATACTTTTCACTACGAAATTTCTAAACTACTACTACTTCTTCTTCTGCATAATTAAATGTAGTATTCTAGTGTACTTTGCACCCTTAGAGTGGCTCGCTAGCACCATTATTTTCGTACCGATATGTTGGTGAGTAAAATTATTCTATCCTGTGAGGATATATTTCTTTAAACCTTGAGTAATGAAGGGAAATAATTGATCTTCTGGCAACAGGAAGCAATGAAGTTATGGTGAATCAGTTCATGCAAGAAATGTAGACCAAGTTTAAAATGTCAGATTTGGGTGTAATGAGTTACTTTCTAGGAATGGAGATTCATCAAGCTACTGTTGGAATTTTTATTTCTCATAGAAAATATGCATGGGATATTCTAAAAGGTTCAAGATGGAGAGGTGCAAGTCTGTACCGACCCCACTGGTTCACAATAAAAATATTCGAAGTTTGAAGGAGGCGACAGGGCTGATCCAACCATTTATAGAAGTCTAATTGATAGTTTGTTGTATTTGACAACAACAAGACCTGGCCTCATTTTCGCGGCAAGTCTTCTGTCAAGATTTATGCGAGCTCCAAGTCAAGTTCATCTTGATGTTTGATGTGAGGTCAAAAATATATATTTTAATCATTATTTGCCTCACATTTATTATTTATATCTGTCCTTTTTTAGCATTAATTTTATGGATTATGCTAAATAATGTATTTTATTTGTAGGAGTAATTAGTATAAAGGTAAAAAAATTTGAAGCTAAAACGAACTAAAGATGAAAGGTTGAAGAAGGAAATCAAGCAAATAACTTAATAAATTAAATTGAATATAATCATATATTATATACATGAATTGCACTTGAAGGATGAATGCTACCGAAGGACTGCTGCCACGTGTCACTCTTTGGCGGCAGTAGCAACAGAAACAATTGAAGCGCACCACGCGAAAAAAAGAAGGAATTCAATTCCTTTTGGTTTTGAATTTCTAATTTGATTTAAACTCAATTATTTTATTTGGGGTTTTCAGGGGAAGATCAATTAGAGGGCATCAAAGTATAAATTTGTTAATATTTTTTAGGGTTCTTTTCTTCTTCTTATTTTCTTAGAGATTAGTGGCTAAAGCCCTTGTTATGGGGCTGTAGCTACGAATCGAATGTTGATTATTTAAGGTTTATGAATTAATTCTTGGTTGTCATTATAAGTTACTTATATATTCTTGTTTTAGTATTTTATGCTTGCGCACCATAAGATAAATCTATTGTCTAATCTTAAAATCGAGAGAGGAGGGATTAGATAGACTAGAGAATATAGAGATCTCGATCGATCCATTTAATTGAGGTGATTTGTGTTCAGGAGTGATGCCCGGACGAACAACTTGCTTGGTTACGAAACATGATGAAATATAAATGCTTGCCAGTTAGTCTATTTGTCCCCGCTCAACGATGTAGTTAGATAGCTAACTGAAGTAGGCGACTAGAGGTGTGAACCCGACTCATACAATTAACCCTGTAAACCAGTAACTTGACAACTAAAATTAGTTCTAAGTCTATAATATGATACATGCGATTCAATACATGTTGCAACCTTGGGATTTTTCAACTATTGTAAGTAATCTCTCATTATTTTATTCCTGCATTCTTTTCTTTTGACACTCTTAAATAAATAATTAGACCAATATAATTTAGTAAAACTAGTTAATTGACAAGTCCTTTGGGTTTGATAATCTGGTTCTTTTAAGAGCCACTATATTACTTGCACGACCACGTACACTTGCGTGTGCAATTGAGAGCAACCAGTTTTTGGCGCCGCTACCACAGACTTAGAAATTAACTATTTGTCTAGGTTATATTTTTTCTTTTTATTTATTTAAGTTTTGTTTTTATAAGTTTTTTTCTTAACAAATATATTTTTTACTTTTTCTTGAATAATTTGGTACTCTTATTGATATGGATGATTGGGATAAATCGTGATCGGGTGATGAATCTCCTTTATGTCATATATGTGGTCGTCAATATATTTATTGGACTAGTTACCCTAAATCTTATTCCCTTCCCCCGAACCCCTATTGTGATTCTTCTGTTATTTGTAATGTTGGTAGGGGCGAAGTGGAGAATGCAAAACAAGAGGCGTGCAATGTGAGTTCACTGATGGAATGTACGGACATGCTGGACAAAGTTAATTCAAAAATCGCAGAACAAATATTTGAATGTGTGGAAGAGCAAAAAACAATCATAAAACTGTTGGATGTGCTTGATGCTATTCAATTGGAAATTATAGTCCTAGCTAAATTAGAAGAGATTGAAACCCAACAAGGAGAAAGTTATGAAGAAAAAGAGATAGAGAGCCAATCTTGGCTACAAGAACAAACTCAACTTCTAAAGTTTCATGAGTCTATCTGTGATGATCTGACATACATGACAACCCAACTAATTGAAGGAAAAGTTGAGCTCACACAAGAAATAGATCAATTTGGTTCAGATATTCATGACTTAGAGGCTCACTTGAACATAAAGATTGAGGCATCAGAAGCCCAATTACCAATTATCGTGGATGATGACCAATTAGTGGGGCAAAAAGAGGAATCCCAACCATTCAACTATACTTTATTCCTTAATATCGATGTTGAGAAAGAGTACAAAAGTGAGAATGTTGTAAATAATGTTGCTTTGGAGTTGAGACATTTTGAATCTCATTCAAAATACTTTTCTATATCATCTGAATTAATGGATGAGTGTATAGATGAGGTACAAGGCCCCTAAATCCTAAAGTTTTTTAGTCCACATAGACAAACCGACATTCCTCACCTAAGGTCCAAGAAGTGCAAGATGCGACATATATTACTTGGTTCTTTTATCTTTATACCGCCACCCCTCGAGAGGAGTAGAAAAATAGATGCAAAGTTAGGGGTAAAATTCATAAGTTCAAAGTAGAATGAAAAGTGGTGAATTTATTTGTGTCGTGCCGCGACGTTAAATTAAGCACTTATTGGGAGGTAACCAATTTATAGTGTAACTTTTTATTTTATTTTATTTTATTTTTATTTTTTTAGTGTCATTTTTTGTGTGGTTTTTACAGGTTTTGGAGAAGTCTGAGTATCCAAAATTTGGAGCTAAGGAGCACGTTTGAGCTTAAGTGTGGGTGCGTACGACCCTTGATGAAAATAAAGAGAACATGCTACTAGCTAGGCTTAAAGGCCTCTGGGAGTTTTTCTAACCCTTGTTTTAAATTTTGTTTGATGCTTTGGGGACATAGCATCTTTTTAAGTGTGGGGTGGAAGAATAAATTCCTAGTTTTTATTATTTTATTGAGTCTTTTATTTTTTTAGGATGGGTTCCTTGATTTTTGTTTTCGGTTCTTTTTCTGAGGATAGTCCCTTTGAACCGAGTGTCTTTTTTTCTTTTTTTGAGAGAGAAAAGAAAAGACTCTTTTAAGTGGTGTGATACTTGCTATTTAGGCCTAATTTTTGAGTAGTTGATAACGTTCAAATATACTTCTTGAAAAGAAATATAAACGATCGTATGCAATATATTTACCCAACTATGAGTCGGGGTCGATCCCACAGAGAATATGGAAGATTATTGTCAATAGCAAATATTTAACTCAATAGTCG
>JAJOOS010001774.1:0-53427 GCA_029582725.1 Solanum chiquidenum | reverse complement strand
ATATATTATTCTCATGAATTATTAAAATAGATGATAGTCAATTGTAATTTGATAATTAATTTTTTTTCAATTAGCAATATAATATCTTTTTTTAATAATTTGTAAGACACAAATAAACATATATAAATTATTGTGCCTTCCTTGACACAAACACTTATATCTTAAGTAAATTCTTATGGATTATAGTTTTGAATTTTTTTTCAATTGAGTCAACTATTGCACAAGCTATCAATATTATTCTAATAGTAGAAATATTTAAAAATAGAATTAAGACTTCATCTGAATCAGTATGCTAATTAGAATAAAAAAATTACTTGTATAATATTTTGTCTAACTTTTAATTACAAAAATAGGTCTAAATCATCAATATTGTAGTGATTGTAAGGCTTTAGAAGACATTCAAAATTAAGATAATATCTTTTTAAAGCTAATTATTTGATAATCTAATTAGTTTGAGATTGAAATGTCTAAGAACACATCTCAAAGAATTGAAGACAATTTTACAAAGCTAATACTAAAACATGATTGATTCAAATTTAAGTGAATTAGACAAATTAAGAAGTCAAACGTAATTGCAAATTTAATTTCCTATATTTTTTAATTATAATCACATCAATCGTATTTTAAGAAAATAATAAAACTTTTAGAATATGTGGTACTCTAGCTAAAATATATAGTATAATTTTCTTGATGAGGAGGATTCAAGTTGTGGTACTCTAGCTATCTCCACCAACAGATCCATAGAGAGAGCAAAAATGTGTATCATATTCTGACTTAATTGATAGCACAACTCAAATTTGATAGCTTGAATATATAAGATATAATAATAAGAGTTTAGTGATGACTGAAACAAAACTTAACAACTCGAGTTGAATCTATGTCTGAAAAGCCTCTACTGAATTGAGTTGTTGGGACATGCCCCCAGCTAACTATAAAAAAACTGAAAACTGAAAATAAAAACTAAAATAGAAAGCATGTCTATTGTCCTCGAAGTATGAGGACTCGCCACTGAAGCTGCTGAAGTCGAATTGAGAATCGATCTAAGCGT
Organism: Solanum chiquidenum; assembly: GCA_029582725.1. NCBI lineage: Eukaryota > Viridiplantae > Streptophyta > Magnoliopsida > Solanales > Solanaceae > Solanum > Solanum chiquidenum. The sequence continues at coordinate 52,379 of JAJOOS010001774.1, read as the reverse complement.
GATCTGCATGCTGAGTGCCTAAACCTACATCATGAAATGATGTAGCACAAAATATATGTCAGTACTTGGTATGTACTGAGCATGCAGGATATAAATATGCTAAGTTGAACAAAGTATATAAGCTGAACAATGCATAACTGAGCAATAATATAATCTGAACAATGATATAGATATGTACTGAAGTATAACTGAAAGATAAACCGAATGCAATAACCAAGTACTAATCATGAAGATAACATGTTGAACTGTATACTGAAGTAACTGGTGAAAACCTGGTCAATGAACTAAGAGTCTTAACTGTGGGAGCTACTATTAACCAACATAAACCACGTGAGCTAAATGTGGAGTTCAATGTATAAGCCCCATCGAGAGGACCCAATATACCTTTCCAGGGGTAAAAAGGCAGGATTGTGGTGTGATCGCTAAAACTGATTCCCAACTGAGTGGACTTATAAACCTATGCAGGCACGTAGTTTTGGGACTTTGAGGGTACGTTGAACCCTAGTCCAATTCGGTGCTAAGTCTACTCCTAACTGAATATTCATGAAGCTAAAATGTACTAAATACTGAATAGCTCAAAATAGTTACATGCTAACTGAGAATGCAATATTTATGTACTGTGATGTGACATTCGAAATCTAGAGTATGATTTTATGTCCAACAGACCTAGCAAGTATAATTCATGAACTAAGAGAAATTACACAAACTAGGATTCTGAGTTTTATACAAGGAATTATGCTAAGTTTCCAACAAAACATGATATTCTGATTAAGGATACTACAACAACAAAATCACCATTAATCTCCAAGGTTTTATAAGCCCTAGGTCTAAACAAGCTATAAAGAATCAAGGAGCTGACTGAAAACTAGGGATCCAATAGGTGAAAGAAACCCACTAGTGAAATACCACATGCCTTGTGAGGAAATCTACGGAGAAATCCTTTGGATTTCCGAGCTGAACTTTTAAGACTGCTTCTTGTTCTTGAAAGAAACTGGCGCATCTTTCTTATCTTTTCATTCTAACTTGGATGATTTTTTTAGAATGAGGGTTCTGGGAATGTCTGACTAGATTATTAGGATTAGACTAAATAAAAAGGCGTAGTTTAGGCATCAAACGACGTAGTTTAAGTGTCTAATGCATAGGAAAAAGGATCAAAATGACCCTGACTTAAAAGATGACAAAGGCCATTCACGGTGGGACTGGCGGGCCGTCGTTTGAACCACTGCCCGTCAACTGGGCCGTGGTTCGTGGTCTGTCCGATAGGGATTCACTAAAACGAGCATAATTTTTTACTCTAAGCTCGGATTTTAGCAAACTCGGTGGAGTTGGAAAGATTGTTCAATTATCTTTAATTTGATAGGTCATGGGACACCTAATTCATTTTGTGCTAAAAGATATAACCGTTTGAAGTTGATTTAAAAGTCATTTCTCTCTAATTAGCTGCTGACCCTCACCTACGGAGAGACCTACGGTCCGTAGGTCCAACCACGGACCCTACTGGTTGGCCGTGGGTGGGATCAGAGACCCCTATGTCTGGAACCCAACAACGGGACCCCACTTACGGTCCGTGGTATAATACACGTTTCGTCGGTGGATTTCGTTGGTCCTGACACCAAATCCTGAAAAGCTGCAGTTTTTCCATCTTATCGAATCTGAGGTGTTACATTAATACTACTAAACAAGGATTACAGTCTCATATTCTTTGATGCAAAATCGCAATTTATAATTACCCTTATTAAATGTATTTTAAGTTAAATAAAATTAATGCTTTTATGAGTTATAATTCTTGCAAGATTTGATTATTGACTGTTTTGGTAGAATATAAAAGTCAAATAATGTTTTAAATAAATATATCTTTTTTATTTCAGCTGTCAATTAAAGAGCCACTTAATTCTTTGTTTTATTCAATAAAATTATCTTTTTTTCCAAAAAAAAAAATCTTAAATTTCTTTAAGATATCAGCCTTAATGGTGAATAGCTAGATGAAAGGGACATTTCCTTTTAAGTGAAAATAAATGTATTTACAAAATTACAATTATGAGTTATAATTTCTTACCCGGCTTCGTTATTGAATGCTTCAGTAAAATATGAAAGTGGAATAATGTTTTAAATAAATATAACTTTGTGATTTCGATTGTCAATTAAATAGTCATTTAAGTTTTTGTTTTATTAAATAATTTTTTTCAAAATAAATATTAGATTGCTTCAAGATATCCCCTAACTTCAACGTCACGTTAATTCTATTTAACAAAGAGTGATTCGCTAGTCTTTTCTAAATTCTCAAAAAGAAAAAAAAAGCTTCAATCTCTCCATACTCGCCTACCAGATTCTAATATAGTTTTGACTTTTCACCAATCTCCAATTGCTTTTTATTCAAGCATGGTATGTCTCTTTGAATTTCCTCACTTATCTTTTTTGATCTAGTATAATTGTTTACACTCTTTGATTGTTATAAATTTATTGTGTTTTCTTTCACGGATTAGAGTTCCAATAAAATTTTGAAACAGCATATCTTATTTTATACATGATAATTGATTATAATTTGATAATTTTAAAAAAAAATTAGCAATATAATTATTTTTTTTAATAATTTGTAAGACACGAATAGATATATAAAAATTATTCTGCGCTACATAACATAACAAATACTTATATCTTAAGTAAATTTGTATATTTTATATTAAACTATGTAAAATATACATAGTTGATCAATCGCAGTTAATGACTACCCTTAATATATAAATATTAAATTAGATAAAATTATAATTATGAATTAGAATTTCTTACAAGACTTCATTATCGACTGTTTTTTGTAAAATATAAAAGTCGAATAATATTTTAAATAAATATATTTTTTTAATTTTGGTTGTCAATTAAGTCATTTATTCATTGTTTTATTAAATAAAATTATCTTTTTCACAAAAAAATATTAAATTGCTTCAAGATATCAGGCTTAATGGTGGATAGCGAGATGAAATAGACATTTCCTTTTAAGTGAAAATAAATATATTATAAATTAGATAAAATTGCAATTATGAGTTATAATTTCTTATAAGACTTAATTATTGACTGTTGCGGTAAAATATAAAAGTAGAATAAAGTTTTTAATAAATATAGCCTTTTCATTTCAATTGTCAATTAAACAGTCGTGTAAGTCTTTGTTTTATTAATTTTTATTTATTTTTTACCCAAAAAATATTAGATTTCTTTGAGATCACATTGATATGTAATGTTTGACCAACCCATCATATATATAAACTATAATGTTTTCCTTATTTTCATCGTCTAGCTTCAACGGCACGCTAATTTTCTTCAACAAAAATGGCTGGGAAGAATTTCTTGAATTCAAAAACTTTCTATTGAGCGCTCCATACCCGCTACCAGAGTCTTGTATAATTTTGAATTTCCACCATGGTATGTATCTTAGAATTTTCTCACTTGTCTTATGGATTTTAGTTTTGAAAACTTTTTCAATTGGGTTAATTGTTGCACAAACTATCAAAATTATTCTAGTTGAAGAAATATTTAAAAATAGAACCAAAACTTCATCAGTTTCACTTGTATAATATTTTGTATTACTTTTAATTACAAAAATATGTCTTAATTAGTATATGAACTTGCCTCCATAAAGATTAAATGTATTCCTTAATTTTGAGATATTGGTAAAACATAAAAGTCGAATAATATTTCAAATAAATATAGTTTTTTTATTTCGGTTGTCAATGAAAAAGTCATTTAATTCTTTATTTTATTAAATAAAATTACTTTTTATGTAAAAAAAATATTAAATTGCTTCAAAATATCAGCCTTAATGGTGGATAGCTAGATGAAGGGGACATTTTCTTTAAAGTGAAAATAAATAAATAAATAAATTAGATAAACTTGCAATTATGAGTTATTAATTTCTTACAAGACTTCGTATTGACTATTTTGGAAAAATATAAAAATGGAATAAATTTTTTAATAAATATAGCCTTTTGATTTTGATTGTCAATTAAAGAGTCAATTAAGTTTTTATTTTATTAAATAAAATTATCTTTTTTCCAAAAAATATTATATTTTGCAAGATATCAACCTTAATGGTGAATAGCCAGATGAAATGGATATTTTCTTTCAAGTGAAAAATATTTATGGCTACTAGCTTAAAATAATAAGTTTGACCAACACATCATATAAATATATATATATATATATATATATATATTTTAAACTATAAAGTTTCCCTAATTTTCATCGCCTAGCTTCAACGTCAAGCTAGAATTACTTACCAGATTTTAATCTAGTACTGAAATTTTCATCAATCACCAATTGGTTTTTATTCCTCACCATGGTATGTCTCATCAAATTTCCTCATTTGTCTTGTTTGATTTAGAATAAATTTTTACACTTTTTGATTGTTATAAATTTGTTGTGATTTCTTTACCGAGTAAGAGTTCCAATAAAATTTTGAAAAGGGAGATCTTATTTTATTTATTTATTTCTTATATATTTTATTTTCATTAATTATTAAAATACATGATAGTTAATTATAATTAGATAAAAAAAAAAATCAATTAGCGATATAATATTTTCTGTAATAATTCGTAAGACACGAATTGACATATATAAATTATTGTGCCTTACATAACACCACAAACGCTTATATCATAAGTGAATTCGTACGGATTATAGTTTGGAAAACTTTTTCAATTGAGTCAATTGTTGCACGAATCATCAGAATTATTCTAGTAGTAAAAATATATAAAAATAGAATTAAACTCCATTTGATTGAGTATACCAATTAGAGTATAATTTTTACTTGTATAATATTTTGTATTACTTCTAATTACAAAAGTAGGTTCAAATCATCAATCGTGTAGTGAGTGTGACACTTTAAAAAAAGGTCTAAAATTAAGACAATATTTTTTGAAATTTAATTATTCGATAATTTAATTAGTTTGAGCTTGAAATGTCTAAGAAGACACATCAAAAAATTGAAGACAATTTTACAAAGTTAATGCTAAAACATGATTGATTCAAATTGAAGTGAATTAGACAAATTAAAAAGTGAAACATAATTGCAAATTTAATTGTCTAGAATTTTTAATTATAATTATATCAATCGTGATTTAAGAAAATAACAAAACTTTGAGAATATGTGGTACTCTAGCTACAATATATAGTATAATTTTTTTGATTAAGAGGATTCTTTTTTTTTAACTGCCTCCGATGATCATTGATATGAAAGAGTTACATTTTGAAATACAAGATCTTGGGGTAGAAATAGAGTTAGATAAACTCTATAAGTCATCACAGAAAAAGGGAGTCTAAGCTTAGCTATTACTCTACTAACTTCACTCATTGACAAAGAGGATTGAGGGAGGTTCGTAAATAAAATTAGAAGGTTTAATCTGCTGCATTTTGAAGGAAGGGAGTTCCCATCTGTCTGTGTTAATTAATCCCCTAACTTCCCTCGGGAGATCATAGAAAGAGTTGAAATCATGTATTGCATCAACACTATAACTCCTGGATGCTAATATATCAACAAGTTTGTTTGCTTCCCTGAAATAATGACTGGTGATAAATCCATGAGATTCAACTATTTGTTGTGCTTCTTGAATCAATTTATCCAATCTCCAAGGCATTTTCCATTCTCCGTTTATGCATGTAACTAAGAGTAGGGAATCCGTTTCTCCCCAAAACCTATCATTAACTCTACTAACACACCATTTAAGACCATAGAATAGTGCATGGGCTTCAGCTATATTGCTAGTACCTTTGGCCTAGACCAAAAGACTAAGCAAACATCATGTTGCCTTGGCTGTCTCTGATTAGCCCTCCTCCAGCACAACTTCCTTGAACGCAACTTCCATCACTGTTGAGCTTACTAAAATTTCTAGGTGGTTTGAGCCATTTGACTCTTATGGAAGTTCTTTGATAGATGTCCGCTACAAAGATTTGACAGAGGCTATTCCAGTTTTCCCCTATCTTTGCTTGACCAAAGTTCTTCTGTGTAACCTGCAATAGAGTTTAATTGATGTTAGTTTTGATTCTTAAAAAAAGAAGGATTTACAGCCTCAAATTTATTGCTACACCTAGTTCTCCAGAGTTCCCAGCAAATGATTGGGGGTATAACTTTAGATATGAAAGCTGCAATGGGGTTTTTAGTCTTCAAATTCCACTAATTGAGTAATATCATCTTAAGAGTGTTATGCATATGTCCAATTCCCAGCCCTGCAAAAAAATTCCAGATTCTTTTAACCTGTAGACCTAGACAAAAAAGGTGATCAACATTTTCAATATTTGGGTTAGAGTCATCAGAAGTGCAACAATGACATCTAGGATCGATACTAATTCCAAAGTCTTTAGTAACTGTTTTTACTATTCTAGCTATCTCAACCAACACAGTCATAGAGAGAGCAAATGTGTATCCTATTCAGTCTACATTGATAGCACAAATTAATGCTATTATGATTTATAATTTCTTGCAAAACTTCATTATTGACTGTTTTGGTAGAATATAAAAGTTGAATAATGTTTTAAATAAATTAATCTCTTTGATTTCAGTTGTCAATTAAAGAGTCACTTAATTCTTTAATTTATTAATTAAAATTATCTTTTTTCCAAAAAAATATTAAATTGCTTTAAGATATCAGCCTTAATGGTGGATAGCTAGATGAAAGGGATGTTTCCTTTTAAGTGAAAATAAATGTATTTACAAAATTACAATTATGAGTTATAATTTCTTACCCGGCTTCGTTATTGACTGTTTCTGTAAAATATGAAAGTGGAATAAAGTTTTAAATAAATATAACTTTGTGATTTCGGTTTTAATTAAAGAGTCATTTAAGTTTTTGTTTTATTAACTATTTTTTTTTTTAAAAAAAAGATATTAGATTGCTTCAAGATATCCGCTAGCTTCAATGTCACGCTAATTCTATTCAACAAAGAGTGATTCGCTAGGCTTTTCTAAATTTTCAAAAAAAAAAAAACTTCATTCTCTCCACACTCGCCTACCAGATTCTAATATAGTTCTAACGTTTCACCAATCTCCAATTGTTTTTTATTCAAGCATGGTATGTATCTTTGAATTTCCTCACTTGTCTTTTTTCATCTAGTATAATTTTTTACACTCTTTGATTGTTATAAATTTGTTGTGTTTTCTTTCACGGGTTACAATTCCAATAAAATTTTGAAAAAGCATATCTTATTTTATACATGATAGTTAATTATATTTTGATAAAAAATATTAGCAATATAATATTTTTTTAATAATTTGTAAGGCATGAATAGATATATAAAAATTATTTTATGTTACATAACATAACAAACACTTATATCTTCAACAAAAAAGGCTGGGTAGGATTTCTTGAATTCTCAATGAAAGAAAAACCTTCTATCGATCGCTCCATATCCGCTACCAGAGTCTAATATAATTCTAAATTTCCACCATGGTATGTATCTTAGAATTTCTCACTTGTCTTATGTATTTTAGTTTTGAAAACTTTTTAAGTTGGGTTAATTGTTGCACAAACTATAAAATTATTCTAGTTGTAGAAATATTTAAAAATAGAATCAAAACTTCATCATTTTCACTTGTATAATATTTTCTATTACTTTCAATTACAAAAATATGTCTTAATTAGTATATGAACTTGCGTCCATAAAGATTAAATATATTCCTTAAAGTTGAGATATTGGTAAAATAAAAAAGTCGAATAATATTTTAAATAAATATAGCTTTTTGATTTCGGTTGTCCATTAAAAAGTCAATTAATTCTTTATTTTATTAAATAAAATTACTTTTCATTCAAAAATATATTAAATTTCTTCAAAATATCAGCCTTAATGGTGGATATCTAGATGAAGGGGACATTTTCTTTTAAGTGAAAATAAATGAATAAATTAGATAAACTTGCAATTATGAGTTAATATACGATGCACAAGTTATGACGGACGAGTTGGGAAGAGCCAAGAGGATCAGAAAAACAATTGCTAGGTTGGATGACTATATATGATTGTGGTCGGGATTAAAGTTGGGTTGCATTAGAGTTAGCCAAAAGTACAGGGGAATCAATATCAGCTTCTTTATCTACCATTTGACTGAAATTAAACTTTGCGATGGACAAAGGTTTCGTATTATTCCATTTGTTTTCAATCTTAGTATTGATGTCACTCGAGGAATTCTCTATTTTCAACAAATGTAAACAGTTTTATTTCATCAATGATGTTATGTGAAATGTTACAATATGTAATATGTCATCTATTTAGCTATACAATGTAGTTTTGGTAGTACATTCACATTTCACAGTATGGTATTCTTATTATAATTAGCTGTTCATTAATTAAGAAGTGCGTTAATTGGCTACTTAATTTGAAAAGTGCTTTTGTCAATACTAGAACAACCATTTATGTTTCATCAAGATTTCTAAAGAGTTTCTACGTGTTCTCAAATAGTAGCAATAATAATTAGTCATAACAAACGACCGCATAAAGTTCAAATCCAAGCGAAAACCTTCCCTAGATTTTGCAGAGTAAATCAAAGTCACAAAACGACAACGACAACAACAACATAGTAATACTTAATGGTGATCTCACAATAAAGTCGAATTTGGAGAGGGTAAGACGACGACAACAACATAATACTACTTAATTAACGCTATCCCTTACTTCGACCTCGACTATAATGTGATGTTTGCGTAATCAAGACACAACTTCCAATTCAAGTGTCTACGATCGTACAATAGTAATATAACCCAACCGAATGGGTTGGGATCGAGTCCCAAGGGAGTGGTTCCTGAAAATTAATGGTTAAGCGCAAAAAATACTAAAGTTAACCATAGCGGAAAACATTATCGAGTATAAGCATACTAAATCTAAAAGGGATGACGCAAACGTCAATTATCAATGGGTGGTTTGTATTAATTAACAACTACAAACATCGAAAATATACGAAAACGAGATAGAGAGACGGGATTCTTGGGATGTGATAGGAATACGGGATAAACTAAACTGTCAGATACATGCTTTAGATAGTAAATTGTTGAGTATTTGTGACTAGGCTAGACTATAGTGGGGCTAATTCTCTCTCGAGCAACTTAACCCAACTCGACTCGGTTTCTCTCTAACACCGAGTTTCCGCTTTAAGCACAACCTCCGCCATAGCCCATTCACTCTCTTGAGCTTAATGTGTGGGAGAAGTACTAGGATTCACTCTCTCGAGCTGAATGTGTGGGGGAAGGACTAGGATTCACTCTCTCGAGCTGAACCCATGTCAACCCAATGCCACTGGCTATCAATTTAGTAGTCTTAGTTTTACGACCTCTCTCTCTCGAGCAAGCCAAAAATACTAAGATGAAATCGTATTTGCAACTACAACTCCTTTAAGTTCATACACAACTACTAAATGAAATCACATTTAAAAAACAAATAAACCATCAACAAGAAAGACCCAACATATAATCTAACTCATATTCACAAAATCACACCCCAAGAATTGGGGTTTTATCTAGACATGAAAAAGAGATAAAAATGGATACCAAAAGGTGTTACCATCAAATGGGTACGATAAATGAAGTCTTTAAACACGTCAAGGATGAAGATTCTTGAAGACCCACTTCCAATTTCTTGGAGTTGAAACCTTTTGAATCTTCAAGGCTCAAGAACAATGTCTCCAAAAATGTGAAAACGGTTCTATTCTAAAACTTAGTTCTCCAACAGTTTGATACTAAGCTACAGATTTAAGCGGGTATTTATAGCTGTCAAAAAGTATGCTGCGAAGGATCCACTCGGTGCAGTTAGTCGGGATCACCGAACTACTCTGTGATCTGCCCTTTGGTCTGGTACCTCCCCTTTTAGCTTTTGCCTTCAGCATCTTCGTGTTCTGAATCATTGGGTGATATGGTGATGCTTCGTGGAACTGCTCGGTGATTCGTCGACTGCTCCCTTTCCTCGCAGACTTGACATTAGGGATAAGCACATTGGAACATTAGGCGAGGTTTTATGCCTTTTAGCGACACGCCTAATGGATTAGGCGATCGTCAGGCCGTCTTTTCTTCCTTCTTTCAGCCACTTTGTTCCTTCTTGCTCGATAGCGTCCATGCTTTGTCTCTCAACTCAAATACCTGAAACTTAAAGATTTTTATCAGATATAGAGACAAAATATGCATTTGAGGACACTAATTCAATCAAAATATAGCCCTAAATGAGTCCAAATTGTGGACTCATCAACACCCCCAACTTAAACTTTTGCTTGTCCTCAAGCAAACTAGAGTTCAGTTGTTCAAAAAGGGTGTCTCAAACAGTGCTACACAAGAATCAATCATGAATGCACACAACAAGACTCACTTTACTCATGCAAAGATCAATTGTGCACTCAAAGATTGAAGTTGTGACTCACCATTATCAAGGAATCTCATGCTCACAATACTTGCTTAAAATGCAAGTTCAAGCTCAACAAAAGTGTTCAAATTCCCTCACACAAAGAAAGATTCAATATTCACACAATGGTTCACAATTTAAAGTTTTGGAATCAAATGCAACGCTCACACTCAAAAAGAGGAACACAATGCATAATTTTACCCATATGTTTGCCCGTATTTTCCAATCGATATTTGTTGCAGCTCACTCGATTAAGAGCACTATTCAAGTCATTGGTATTGATCATAACCGATACTTAAATTAGTGAAAGAACAGCCACATTCAACACAGAAGAGGTGGCAAAAAAATTTGGAAGGGTCAAAATCAGTTTGCAATATAAAATATGAAGCCTCAAGCTTAAACATCCACAAAATGCAGTATTAACACAATAATCAATTTCAACCCAAATATATAAACATAACAAATATGCACAAAGGTGGCCTCACCCCACCACAAACAAAAATCATTTGTCCTCAAATGCGACTAAAAGTATCCAAAAGTAAAACTAAGTAAGACAGAGAGGGAGGTAAAGAAAGGATCATATTTATGCAGTCTCTCCATCTGTCTGGGCCTCAGTGTCCGGTGTGGTACTCTGAATATGGGCATTAGTGCTCGGAGTAACCACATGAGGAATAGCAGTGCCAGATCCACTAGGAGCTGCTATGGACGTCTCATTCGGCATTGTCTGGATCACCGGCTGCACAACTGTCTCCACAAGATCTGGAAAATCTCTAAATATTCTCTCCTCTCAAATCTCTCTCATCTCATCATCATGTACCGCTATCTGCTCTTCGTCGGTCACTACATTTGACTCCTTATTTGTTGTGCCATCCCTCTGTACTGCTCCAGTGGTAGCAGGAGGAATCCCCGAGGTGTCAGGAGCATCCTCATCATCTGCACCCTGAATTAATGAAGTGAAGTCGGTAGACTTTAAATAGTTTACGTCCTTCCTCAAATCTGCTATTTCAGCTTTCAAAGCCGAAACCTCGGATGTCTTCCCCTGTCTGCTCTCACAAACAGTGACTCTAGTAGCCAGATCATCAACAGAGACCTAAAGGGGGTCAGTGCCTCCAAGATAGCACTCTCAATCATCCCTGGGATGGATCTCTCCAATCAAGTTACCCTCACATCCGTTGAATAGGCATGATTCCCCATTTTCAGGATCATGGCCTGAGTAGTCCTGACAAGCTGGGAGGAGGAGGAAGCACCTGGGACCTATGAAGAATAGGAAGGAGCGGGTGTACCTGAAGGCCTAGAGGCCGGAGTAGGCGAAGATGCCTCTGCAGGTAACGAGTCAACGTCCCCATCCAGAGAGATATCTGCCAGAACTGCTCTCCTCTCGTATGTACTCGACCTCAATATGCCGGATGTCAATGGAGGATGAAGGGGTGACCTCCATATCCCTCGCAGTGTCCCGAGGTACTCCAGCATGCCGGCATAACTCAGTGATTAGGACAAAGAATGGCAGAGAAGTCTGCTTCTGTTTGGCTCTCATGGCCATCTCATGTGAAATCAGTAGTCCCAAATCGATGCGTCTCCTAGACATGATAGAGCCAAGGCAAGCTGCTTTCGGATGGCGCAAAATGGACTCATTCTGGGATGACATTATGGTGCTTCTAATAAAGCCAAACCAGAACCTAGCAGCAATGCTCAGGTCCCTCTTCTCAATAGGAGCTCCTGCATCCATCCACCTCGGGGTGGTGTCAGAAATCAGAGGAGCCAGCTTTCAAGTCATCTAGGTACTGAGCAATGGGCAACCCCTTGTAAGGAAGTGCAGAGTGCAGCGGTCTATTCAAAACAATGTTAATATATTCACTGCCGCACCTAAATTCTTTGCCTCTGACCATGACCGACTTTACCGGTCTGAATTCGCTTGCCTTCTTCTTTCTTTTGGGCACCAACTCCCCATAAGTTGTATAGAATTCCCGAAACAAGGAAGTAATATAAGAGCCTCGGGATCTGGTGAACTACTCAAACTCATGGTAGTGGATAGTGTCCCTGACACCGAGGTACTTGCCCTCCAGGCCCTCTGTAGATAACAACTTCTCCTCAGGATGGTTCGTACCCCATCACCTTTCAATCTGTTCAACAATCAAGGTGGAGGAGCGATAGGGAGTGCAGAGGTCACTGGAGGTGCCTGAGCTGGCACTGAACCTGTTTCAGGAGGGGTGGCAGCTAAGGGAACTCTAGTGGGCGAGGATTGAGATCTAGCCTGGTGTCTATTCCTTCGGTGAATCAGAAGGTCCTCATCTTCCGATTTAGAAAAATCAGCCCGGGTGTCAGCAACTACTTTCCTAGCTATGTGCTTCTTACTTTTGCCTTCGTCTCCCGGTGGGAGTTCTTGCCTTCTCTTCTGTGGTAGATTTGATCCCCCTTCGTTTATATTAATGCCCTATGTTGTTTTCTCGGGCTCGCCGAAGGTATTGGCTAAAAATTTATGGCAAGTCAGCAATGGGAAGGCCCTTTTGGCGAATGGCCGACTACTTTCGACGAGCAAGGGTTTGTCCGCCGAAAGTTACAGTGCGATAAGGGTTCATGGGTGCAGACAAAGGGATATCAAGCATACTTTCGGTGAGTCGCCAAGTGCTTTCGGCGACTTCAGGCTTCTCGCCGAAAGTTACAGACTCAAACATCACATATAGCATAAAATTAAAGGCGAGATAGGGTCATTAGGCGAACCGCCGAGTGGTTCGGCGAGCTCGAACCAGCTCACCAAATGACCTAACGTGCCTATTTTCAATCCACCTTCTCTAATTCAACCCCGCAACCCCCAAAAACAAAATCAAAACATGTAATAGTTAAATTAGGCTCAGACCCATACCACCCATCACCCCGAAATACTCAGACTTCTTCTAGTTTTGCCAAATTTGGCCATTTGACAACAATTGCCCTTAAGAAGGGTGTCACTCTTTCTATCATTGAGCAATATACGTCATTTAGCGCAAACACAAGCTACTTAGACTTCACCCAATCAATCTAAACAACACGCAAGCAAAACCCAATAAAATTTCAATTATTTGAAAACACACAAATTCCGGGCATTTGATGATCAAAGCAATACGGGAAAAAAAATTAAATTAACATCGGCATTAAGACATTCCTATCAGAGAGACCCAGCACACATCAATAAGATACAATCAGTGCAAATGAGTACAAAATTTTAAAAGGTAAACTCAGGTTTTGGAAACCAACCTTAGATGCCGATTAAAATAAGATTGAAATGCTAGGAGGCAAAAAAATCCTAGTTCCGAGCACCAATCAACAACCAAAATACTAATGAAAAGAAAAAATATTGAGAATACTAACTTGGTGTGAGTTTGTGAAGTTTAAAAGTGAGGGAAAGTGAAGAGTTTGAAACTTTTAAAATCTTTGGCCATATATAACCGTCCAGTCGCGACCATTCGGCGATTTTAGTCGCGTCCACCGATCCACTCGGCGAAGCGCCGAATGGTGACTTACCCTACCGATTTCTACAGGACCTGTATTTTCTTGGAGGTTAAGACGGCGGTCTTAATCGTGGTCGCCGATCTGGTCGGTGACTCACCGAACTACTCTTAAGCCCGCCGAGTTTTTCAGGCTCTGAGTTTGAATTGTGTTGATCCAAACGGCAAATCAAGTCGGGCACGCTGACCTCTTCGGTGATATGTCGATTGGACCATTTGCTTGCCAATCTGCAATTTCCAAACACTTTCCGCATTTAAACCTACACAACCAACACAACATTATATTACAAAAACAAAACTAAAGCATTTAAGGGTTTTGGGTTGCCTCCCAAACAGCTCCTTAGTTAACATCGTGACACGACGCAAGTCAACACTCAAACCTCATTTTTGGGGTTGAACCTAGTGCAACTAGGTGATCCCAATTGTTCTTTTGGATGGAGCTAAGGCAATACATGACCCAAGAGAGCTTCAATTAGTTGGACAGATCTAGAGTGAGAACCGCTCATCTGATTTAGCACTTCTACATTTTCTCTAATCTCTTCTAACACTCTATCTTGCTCATTTAGCTTTTGGAGAATGGTTAATATCATATCCTCGATACGTCTATTTTCATTATCCATAGACCTTCCCTGCTCGGTAGGTGGTATGCATTTGCTCTTCTTTCTGGACAGCCCCTCCAGTTCCTCGACCTTTTGGGTCAAGTTATCCATCTGACCCAGCAAAATGATCAATTGCTGGTCCTTCTCAATATCCTTGTTGGTTTTAGCCACAAGGTCAAGGAGTTTGGCTGCGGTCTCATAGGAGTATCTCTCAAGGCCACCCGGGATAAGTCGATCGATTAATCCTCTATTTCCGGGATTAAGGCTCCTATAGAAGCACTCCAGTAGAGCTAGATTGGGAATTTCATGAGTTGGGCATTGTATCAACAGTGCTTTAAACCTCAACCACGACTCATGAAAAAGCTCGCCTTCCATCTGTTTGAAGGTCAGGATACTATCCCTGAACCTCATCACTTCCACCGAGAGGTGCTCTATTGGTTCATAGTCATTAACCACACTTATCTCTCCTGTTTCAATAAAAACAACCGAACAAAACAAAACTAAAAATTAAGCAAACGACGACTACCACAAGCAAAATTCGTCTTAACCAAGAATTTTCACGTAACACCACTCCCCGGCAGCTGCGCCATTTTAATGTTTGCGTAATCAAGACACAACTTCCAATTCAAGTGTCTACTATCGTACAATAGTAATATAACCCAACCGAATGGGTTGGGGTCGAGTCCCAAGGGAGTTGTTCCTGAAAATTAATGGTTAAGTGCAAAACATGCTAAAGTTAACCGTAGAAAAAAACATTATCGAGTATAAACATACTAAATCTAAAAGGGATTACGCAAGCATCAATTATCAATGGGGGGTTTGTATTAATTAACAACTACAAACAACAAAAATATAAGAAAACGAGATAGAGAGACGGGATTCTTGAGATGTGATAGGAATACGAGATAAACTAAATTGTCGAGTACATGCTTTTGATAGTAAATTGTTGAGTATTTGTGACTAGGCTAGACTATAGTGGGGGTAAATTCTCTCTCGAGCAACTTACCCCGAATCGACTCAGTTTCTCTTGAACATCGAGTTGTCGCTTTAAGCACAGCCTCCGCCTTAGCCCATTCACTCTCTCGAGATGAATGTGTGGGAGAAGGACTAGAATTCACTCTCTCAAGCTGAACCCATGTCGACCAAATACCACCAGCTATCAATTTAGTTGTCTTAGTTTTACGACCTCTCTCTCTCGAGCAAGCCGAAAACACTAAGATGAAATCCTATTTGCAACTACAACTCCATTAAGTTCATACACAACTACTAAATTAAATCACATTTAAACAACAAATAAACCATCAACAAGCAAGACCCAACTGATAATCTAACCCATATTCACCAAATCACACCCCAGGAATTGGGGTTTTAGCTAGACATGAAAAACAGATAAAAATCGATACCAAAAGGTGTTACCATCAAATGGGTACGATAAATGAAGTCTTTAAACACGTCAAGAATGAAGATTCTTGAAGACCCACTTCCAATTTCTTGGAGTTGAAACCCTTTGAATCTTCAAGGCTCAAGAACAATGTCTCCAAAAATGTAAAAAATGTTTTCTAAAACTTAGTTCTCCAACAACTTGATACTAAGCTACAGATTTAAGCAGGTATTTATAGCTGTCAAAAAGTGTGTTGCGAAGGATCCACTCAGCGCAGTTAGTCGGGATCACCGAACTAATTGGCGATCCGCCCTTTGGTCTTGTACCTCGCCTTTTAGTTTTTGCCTTCAGTATCTTCACGTTCTGAATCATTGGGTGATATGGTGATGCTTCGTGGAACTGCTCGGCAATTCGCCGACTGCTCCCTTTCCTCGCAGACTTGACCTTTTTCTTCAGGGCTGAGCACACTGGAACATTAGGCGAGGTTGTAGGCCTTTCGGCGACACGCCTAATGGATTAGGCGATCGTCAGGCCGTCTTTTCTTCCTTGTTTCAACAACTTTGTTCCTTCTTGCTCGATAGCGTCCATGCTTTGTCTCTCAACTCAAATACCTGAAACTTAAGGATTTTTATCAGATATAGAGACAAAATATGTATTTCAGGACACTATTTCTATCAAAATATAGCCCTAAATGAGTCCAAATTGTGGAATCATTATAATGTACCCCTTACTTCGACCTCAACTGTAACTCTACCCCTTAGTGCGACCTCGACTATAAAGCTACCCCTTACTTCGACATCGACTGTAACGCTACCCCTTTACTTAAGTAATATCCTAAGCTTCTCTCTTAGCCCTTTTCTCAACCTAATCTAAATCACTATTCTATTAGTCAAGGTTTTTGAAAGAAAAACTAACAAACGTAGGAAATATATCGAGTAGGATATCTTGAAACTTTTAAAAAAGCTTTTGTGGCTCCATCCCGTTTACTAGATTCTTCATCAATCCAAAATTGTTTCTATTTACATCATGATTTATCTCTAACATTTTCCTCACTCATCTTATTTGTTTTACTCTTTTTTTCCTTCTTTTTGTTTGTTATAAATTTGTTGTGTTTCTTTTTACATGTAAGAATTTCAATAAAATTTTGAAAAGTGAGATCATGCTTTAGTTTTACTCGATGAAGAATTTCTTTTTTTTATAAATATTGTTATGATTACTGTCCTAGGAAGAATGTGTACGTTGTATTTTTTGTTTTTTGTTTTTTCTCCCCATTAGACTTCTTTAATTTATATTTTTATTTGGGCTCAAATTAGTCATTTGTGACTTTATTGACTACTAACCAAAATAAAAATTTATAGTTGGTTGTGTAAGAGAAATGAATTTTAAATACTAAAATACACTTCTCATTTGGTTTTTTTTTTTTCATATTTTAAATATATTATTTATAACTATTGTATTTTATTACTCATTACAGGTATGTTTTTGTAGAATATTTATCGTTCTAACAAATTTATAAAAAAAAAATCACATGGAATACACGTGCAAAGTGTGTGTCCAAAAACTAGTTTTATTAATAAGTATTATCTACATTGTACATATCCCATCTTTGCTCACCCAAAAACCTCACCTATGAGATTGCATTAATCTATGAAGTTTGACTAACACAACATGTATATAAACTATAAAGTTTTCCTTATTTTCATCGCCTAGCTTCAACGTCAAGCTAATTTTCTTCAACAAAAAGGGATTGGCTAGGATTTCTTGAATTCTCAAAAAGAAAAAAACTTTTATTGCTTCATACCCGCTTACTAGATTGTTACCTAATTCTGAATTGTCATCAATCTCCGATTATCTTTATTTTCATCATGATATGTCTCTTAGAATTTCTTCACTTGCCTGGTTTGATTTAGTATAACTTTTTACAAACTTTGATTGTTTGAGTTCCAATAAAAATTTGAAATAGGATATCTTATTTTATTTAACTTTTTTATAGAGGAAAGACATAAAGTCATTACTGAAGTTGTCTCAATTTTTTAAAAATACACCTTAACACTGCAACCATCCTATTACCCACTAAACAATTATGAACTGATATTAATATATCATTTTTTTACCATCCCCAGATTTTAAGAAGCAAGTGTGTTCACACACCAATCATTACATGACACGTGTTAATTTAATTAAAAATATAACTTTGTTTCATTTTACGTTTTTTCTTTCTCTTATTTTTTCTTTATCTTTCTCTCTCTTTTAATTTTTGACTTATTTTAATTTTGATTTCATCTTAAATTCGACTTCATCATCCACCCCCGCTTTCAATCTGATCAATCCCTCCATTTTCTTTATTTTTCTTTACCTCCCACCCTCACCCCACCGCCCACGTCAAGTTGAACCCCTCTCCCTTTTTTTTCTTTTCCTTTTCTTCTTGTTCTCCAATCAAATTCTTTAAAATTTTGAAGGTATCATCAATTACTCTTTTTATATAACTTCAAAATTAGAAATGATAATTTTAAAAGAATCAATGAATTCCCCGAAAATTGAAAGAACCTGATTGAAATCAGATATAAAAAAACTATATGATACCTCCTAATCATCTCGAAATCTAATGAGTTTATCAAATTGTTCGAAATGTAAGAAAATATTTAGATAAAGTTTTAAAATTAAAGAGAGTAAAACTAATAGTAGTAAAAAAGAAAGGTGAAGTTGTGGTAAAAATGGTGACATTGAAAGTGAGAAGCTTCAATGGAGATGACAATGAATTTTTGAAGAAGAAAGAAAGAGAAAAAATAATACGGAAAAAAAAGTTAAAATAATAAGAAAATATATTTTATAATAAAATACTTGTAAAAAATAAAATTATATTAGTTATTTTAGGTTGCTCACTCTCTTTGAGAGAGTGCACACACTCTCTATGTAAGGTGGACAAAAATGATGTAATAATATCAGTTCAAGATTGTTTAGTGGGGTAATAGGACGCCCGCATTGTAACGCCTCAGAAACCTAACAGACTGACCAACAGGAAAGTTGGTGAACCACAGAGAAGTTCACGGACCGTGAAAGAAACCACGGTATGTCGACCTTCTCGTGGCTCACACCCAGCCAGCGTGGTGGACCACAAAGTCCTTCACGGGTCGTGGATCCCCACACAAGTTGTGGAATGGCTCGTAGAAGTGAGTAAGAGCCACCAGGGCTCAAGTGTGGAACCACGGAGCCCTCCACTGGCCGTGGTCCCAATGACGGGTCGTGGATGTGTCCGTTATCTTGGCCAAGCAGACACCAGCCCCAAGTGAAGAACCACGCTGGCCTTCACGGCCCGTGGTCCTTCACACGGTCCATGAAGTGGATCGTAGATGAAGGTACCAAGAACCAGTAGCACTGGCCAAGAACCACGACCCACTTGACGGGCCGTGGTCCCATCGACGGTCCGTCAGTAGTCTCGTGGATGGACTTCGTCAGCTTTTAAGTTAGGGTCATTTTGTTCTTTTCCCCTAAGCGTTGGACATTTAAACTACGTCATTTAATACCTAAACTACGTCGTTTTACTCAGTCATAACCTAATATTCTAGTCAGACATTACCCAGAACCCTAATTCACCAATACTTAGAGTAAAAAGAGAAGAAAGAGGCGCCAGTTTCCCCAAGAACAAATAGAGGTGTTCTTCAAGTTTCAGCCCCGAAACCCAAAGGATTTCTCCGTGAATTTCATCACCAGGTATTTCGTGAATTTTATTCAAGCATTAAGCAAACTTTCCAAAAAACATGATATTCTGATTAAGGATACTACAAAAGCAAAATTAGCATTAATCTCCAAGGTTTTATAATCTCTGGGTCTAAACAAGCTATGAATAATCAAGGAACTGACTGAAAACTAGGGACCTAATGGGTGAAAGGAACCCACTAGTGAAATCCCACATACCTGATTACGAAATCTATAGAGAAAGCATTTGGATTTCAGGGCTGAACTTTGAAGAACACTGTTGCTTGTTCTTGAAAGAAGCAGGCACCTCTTTCTCTTCTTTTCATTCTAACTTGGATGATTTTTGGAGAATGAGGGTTCGAGGTATGTCTGACTAGATTAATAGGCTTAGATTAAATAAAACGACGTAGTTTAGGCATCAAACGGCGTAGTTGAAGTGTCTAATGCATAGGCAAAAGGACCAAAATGACCCTGACTTAAAATCTGACAAAGGTCATTCACGGTGGGACTGTCGGGCCGTCGTTTGAACCAATGCCCGTCAACTGGGTCGTGATTAGTGGTCTGCCCGATAGGGTTCACTAAAATGAGCATAATTTTTTACTGCGAGCTTAGATTTTAGCATACTCGTTGGCGTTGGAAAGATGATTCAATTATCTTTAATTTGATAGGTAATGGGACACCTAATTCATTTTGTGCTAAAAGATATGACCGTTTGAAGTTGATCCAAAAGTCATTACCCTCTAATTAGATGTTGACCCTCATCTACGGCCATACATATGGTCCATAGGTCCAACCATGGACCGTACTGGTCGGCCGTGGGTGGGACCCCACCTACGGTCCGTGGTCTTATACACGGTCCATCGGTGGCTTCCGTTGGTCCTAACAACAGATCCTGAAAAGCTGCATTTTTTTCATCTTATTGAATCTGAGGTGTTACATTAATACTACTAAACAATTGCAAGGATTACAGTCTCATATTCTTTGATGCACAATCGCAATTTATAATTACCCTTATTAAATGTATTTTAAGTTAAATAAAATTAATGCTATTATGAGTTATAATTTCTTGCAAGACTTCATTATTGATTGTTTTGGTAGAAGATAAAAGTCGAATAATGTTTTAAATAAATAAATCTTTTTGATTTCAGTTGTCAATTAAAAACTCACTTAATTCTTTGTTTTATTAAACAAAATTATTATTTTTCCCAAAATAATCTTAAATTGCTTTAAGATATTAGCCTTAATGGTGGATAGCCAGATGAGAGCGACATTTTCTTTTAAGTAAAAATAAATGTATTTACAAATTAGAATTAGGAGTTATAATTTCTTACCCGGCTTCATTATTGACTGTTTAAGTAAAATATGAAAGTAGAATAAAGTTTTAAATAAATATAACTTTGTGATTTCGGTTGTTAGTTAAATAGTCATTTAAGTTTTTGTTTTATTAAATAAAAAAATTTCAAAAAAGATATTAGATTGCCTCAAGATATCCCCTAGCTTCAACGCCACGTTAATTCTATTCAACAAAGAGTGATTCACTAGGCTTTTCTAAATTCTCAAAAATAAAAAACTTCAATCTCTCCATACTCGCCTACCAGATTCTAAAATAGTTCTGACTTTTCACCAATCTCCAATTGTTTTTTATTCAAGCATGGTATGTCTCTTTGAATTTCCTCACTTGTCTTTTTTTATCTAGTATAATTTTTACACTCTTTGATTGTTATAAATTTGTAGTGTTTTCTTTCACGTATTAGAGTTTCAGTAAAATTTTGAAAAAGCATATCTTATTTTATACATGATAGTTAATTATAATTTGATAATTTTAAAAAAAAATTAGCAATATAATTTATTTTTTTAATAATTTGTAAGACAGGAATAGATATTTAAAAATTATTCTACGCTACATAACATAACAAACACTTATATTTTAAGTAAATTTGTATATGTTATAGTAAACTATGTAGAATATACGTAGTTGATCAATCGCAGTTTATGACTACCCTTAAAAAAATATATTAAATTAGATAAAATTGTAATTATGAATTATAATTTCTTAGAAGACTTCATTATTGAGGGTTATTTGTAAAATATAAATGTTGAATAATGTTTTAAATAAAAAACTTATTTATTGTGGTTGTCAATTAAGTCATTTATTCTTTTTTTTATTAAATAAATTATCTTTTTAACAAAAAAAACATTAAATTGCTTCAAGATATCAGCCTTAATGGTAGATAGCCAGATGAAATAGACATTTCCTTTTAAGGGAAAATAAATATATTATAAATTAGATAAAATTGCAATTATGAGTTATAATTTCTTACAAGACTTCATTATTGACTGTTGTGGTAAAATATAAAAGTAGAATAAAGTTTTTAATAAATATAGCCTTTTCATTTAAATTGTCAATTAAACAGTCGCGTAAGTCTTTGTTTTATTTATTTTATTTTTTCCCAAAAATATTAGATTTCTTTGAGATCACATTGATCTATAACGTTTGACCAACCCATCATATATATAAACTATAATGTTTCCCTTATTTTCATCGTCTAGCTTCAACTTCATGCTAATTTTCTTCAACAAAAAAAGCTGGGAAGGATTTCTTGAATTCAAAAACTTTATATCGATCACTCCATACCGCTACCAGAGTCCAATATAATTCTGAATTTCCACCATGGTATGTATCCTAGAATTTTCTCACTTGTCTTATGGATTTAGTTTTGAAAACTTTTTCAATTGGGTTAATTGTTGCACAAACTATCAAAATTATTCTAGTTGTAGAAATATTTAAAAATAGAACCAAAACTTCATCATTTTCACTTGTATAGTATTTTGTATTACTTTTAATTACAAAAATATGTCTTAATTAGTATATGAACTTGCGTCCATAAAGATTGAATGTATTCCTTAATTTTGAGATATTGGTAAAATATAAAAGTCGAATAATATTTCAAATAAATATAGCTTTTTTATTTCGGTTGTCAATTAAAAATTCATTTAATTCTTTATTTTATTAAATAAAATTATTTTTTTCAAAAAAATATTAAAATGCTTCAAAATATCAGCCTTAATGGTGGATAGCTAGATGAAGGGGACATTTTCTTTAAAGTGAAAATAAATGAATAAGTTAGATAAACTTGCAATTATGAGTTATTAATTTCTTACAAGACTTAGTATTGACTGTTTTGAAAAAATATAAAAATGGAATCAAGTTTTTAATAAATATAGCATTTTGATTTTGATTGTCAATTAAAGAGTCAATTAAAATTTTATTTTATTAAATCAAATTATCTTTTTTCCAAAAAATATTAGATTTTTCAAGATATCAACCTTAATGGTGAATAGCCAGATGAAATGGATACTCTTTCAAGTGAAAAACATTTATGGCTACTAGCTTAAAAAAATAAGTTTGACCAACACATCATATATATATTTATATAAACTATAAAGTTTCCCTAATTTTCATCTCCTAGCTTCAACGTCAAGCTAGAATTACTTGAATTCTCAAAAAACGAAAAAGTTTCTATCACTCCATACCAGCTTACCAGATTTTAATCTAGTACTGAAATTTTCATCAATCACCAATTGGCTTTGATTCCTCACCATGGTATGTCTCATCGAATTTCCTCATTTGTCGTGTTTGATTTAGAATAATTTTTTACACGTTTTGATTGTTATAATTTTTTTGTGATTTCTTTATCGAGTAAGAGTTCCAATAAAATTTTGAAAAGGGAGATCTTATTTTATTTAATTTTTTTCTTATACATTTTATTTTCATTAATTATTAAAATACATGATAGTTAATTATAATTAGATAATTAATTTTTTTCAATTTATGATATAATATTTTATGTAATAATTCGTAAGACACGAATTGACATATATAAATTATTGTGCCTTACATAACACCACAAACGCTTATATCTTAAGTGAATTCGTACGGATTATAATTTGGAAAACTTTTTCAATTGAGTCAATTGTTGCACGAACCATCAGAATTATTCTAGTAGTACAAATATTTAAAAATAGAATTAAAATCCATTTGATTAAGTATACCAATTAGAGTATCATTTTTACTTGTATAATATTTTGTATTACTTCTAATTACAAAAGTAGGTCAAATAATCAATATTGTAGTGAGTGTTACACTTTAAAAAAAGGTCTAATGTTAAGACAATATTTTTTGAAATTTAATTATTTGATAATTTAATTAGTTTGAGCTTGAAATGTCTAAGAAGACACCTCAAAAAATTGAAGACAATTTTACAAAGCTAATGTTAAAACATGATTGATTCAAATTGAAGTGAATTAGACAAATTAAGAAGTGAAACATAATTGCAAATTTAATTGTCTATAATTTTTAATTATAATTGTATCAATCGTGCTTTAAGAAAATAACAAAACTTTGAGAATATGTGGTACTCTAGCTACAATATGTAGTATAATTTTTTTGATGAAGACGATTCTTTTTTTTAACTGCCTCCGATGATCATTGATATGAAAGAGTTACATTTTGAAGTTTGGCATACCAAACTTAATACAAGATCTTGGGGTAGAAATAGAGTTAGATAAACTCTATTATAAGTTATCACAGAAAAAGGGAGTCTAAGCTAGCTATTACTCTACTAACTTGACTCATATACAAAGAGGATTGAGGGAGGTTCGTAAATAAAATTAGAAGATTTAACCTGCTATATTCTGAAGGAAGGGAGCTCCAATCTATTTGTGTTAATTAATCCCCTAACTTCCCTGGGGAGATCAGAGAAAGAGTTGAAATCATGTATTGCATCAACACTATAACTTCTGGATGCTAATATGTCAATAGGTTTCTTGGCTTCCCTGAATCAATGACTGGTGATAAATCCATGAGATTCAACTATTTGTTGTGCTTCTTGAATCAATTTATCCAATCTCCAAGGCGTTCTCCATTCTCTGTTTATGCATTTAACTAAGAGTAGGGAATTTGTTTCTCCCCAAAACCTATTGTTACCTCTACTAACACACCATTTAAGACCATAGAGTAGTGCACGGGCTTCAACCATGTTTCTAGTACCTTGGCCTAGACCTAAAGACTAAGCAAACATCATGTTGCCTTGGCTGTTTCTGATTAGCCCTCCTCCACCATAGCTTCCTTGGACGCAACTTCCATCATTGTTGAGATTACTAAAATTTCCAGGTGGTTTTATCCATTTGACTCTTATGGAATTTCTTTGATAGATGTCCGCTTCAAAGATTTGACAGAGACTATTCCAGCTTTCCCCTATCTTTGTTTGACCAAAGTTCTTCTGTGTAACCTACAATAGAGTTTAAGTGATGTTAGTTTTGATTCATAAAAAAGAAGGCTTTACAGCCTCAAATTTATTGCTACACCTAGTTCTCCAGAGTTCCCAACAAATGATTGGGGGTAGAACTTTAGATATGAAAGCTGCAATGGGGTTTTTAGTCTTCAAATTCCACTAACTGAGTAATATCATCTTAAGAGTGTTATGCATATGTCCAATTCCCAACGGCCTTGTAAAAAAATTCCAGATTCTTTTAGCTTGTAGACCTAGACAAAAAAGGTGACCAACATTTTCAATATTTGTGTTAGAGTCATCAGAAGTGCAACAATGACATCCAGGACCGATACTAATTCCAAACATTTTAGTAACTCTTTTTACTATTCTAGCTATCTCCACCAACACAATCAAGAGAGCAAATGTGTATCCTATTCAGTCTACATTGATAGCACAACTCATATTTGATTTGACTCATTACATCCCCTAAAATTGGAGAATGGAGACTATGACATATGCTTTAATTTCTTACTTTAACTTCCACTATATAGAGTACATGCATTTTTTGCATTATTTTTATATTGCTATGCATATGAATGTAGTTTTAATAATTATTTTTCCATGTTGTGTAGGCGCCGAAAATATGTCTAAACTACGGTGACAAAGGATTCTCGAATGCCTTTATTCATTGTATTAGATGTCTTGAAGTTGTTGTACATCGGTATACTTAGATTGTTACTATTGTTATTGTTGTATATCGGTATGCTTAGATTGTTGTTGTTATTGTTTCCTTTTCGTACCTACTTTGATTTGCTATACTTAAGTTGAGGGTACTCTGAAAATAGACTCTCTACCTCCATGAGGTAGGAGAATGGATATAATTCAATAAAGTGAGTGTTGCTCTTCTCGCTAAAGAAATATGAACTTTGCTTCTTTTTCTGCTTATCACCAAATCCAAATGAAAGGCCACCTTTAAAACAAAGTATGGCGTATATATTTGATGTGTAATTGTTTATATAAATGATGTGTAATTGCTTATTTGTTGTAACAAATGTCCCTCATATGTTTAAGAATTGTGTATTGAGAGTTTTTTTTTTGGCAAGTTTGAAATACTTAAGAGAGGGAAATTTTATGCAAACTTTATTGAATGTGATTTTTAGGATTGCTTTCTTGGGGTTTGTTGTAAGAGGGAAGGACATAGAAGTTGATGAGACCAAAGTAAAGGCAATAAGGGATTTACCAACTCTTAAGAGTGTTAAGAGGTTTGGAGCTACAATGGGTTATAAAGGTTTTATAAAAGGTTTTGAAGAGGATAGAGTACAGCAGCTGCCCCTTAATCCGATATGATTAAAAAGGATAATGGTTTTGTGGCGGGGTAAAGTAAGATAAGTTTTATAAGAAGTTAAAATATAAGCTTAATTAGTTCGCCTCATTTATTGCAACTTGCAAATTATGACAAGACCTTTTGTAACATCTCGCAAATTGAAATATTTTGGAAAGAGTTAAAAGTTGGGGAAAGAATCATTTTTGGAAAGTATATGAAACTCTGGAAAATTGTGAAGTATGTTGGTTGAGTTTTTGGTCAACTTCAAACGGTCATAACTCCTAGCTCAGGATGAGTTAGGTGTATTTCCAGTTATGGTTGGAAAGCTCTTGGAATAACCTTTCCAACACTACTGAGTTGCGCGATTCTGAGTTCGTATGAGTGAGTTATGCCCTTTTGAAGTTGTGTTGTTCAAATAAGGAAAGTCCAATCTGAATTTTGGAAGGGTAGTTTGGCCTTTTCCTTACCCAACTTAATTAATTCATTTTTAGGAGTTAATTGGGGTAAAATCAAATTTTAGCCAATTTAGAAAAGTTGAAGTTTCATGCTAGGGCATGGAGAAAAGAAAAAAGAGAAAAGAGGAGAAGGGAGAAGAGAAATCAAGATTCGTCAAGATCGTCGAGTTTAACTTGTGAATTTTGTCAAGGGGTGATCCCTACGAGGTATGTGAGATCACATAGCGTTGGGTTAGTTCACCCACGTTCCAACCATGATTCAATTCAACGAATTTAAGTCTTTGAAAGTTTAGAAATTGAGTTCTTGATGAACATTGTTGAAAGTTTCGTTTGAATTTCTTGTGGGTTGTGTTGTTGGAATTTCTTGCAATTTGATTCATGTTTCCAAGTGTAATTTCGGTTTGAATCTATCATATATTGAGGGTATAAATAATTCTAAGTGTTTGGGGAAGGAACCATTGAAGTTTAGAGGGTTTAGAGATGAAAAACGGAGAAAACATTTTGTCAAACACCTGGGAATAGGAGTGAGGCATCGCGCCAGCCAGCGCCCCCCAAAAGGGTCTCTGAATCTTCACCCTTGGGGCGCCGTGCCAGCCAGCACCCCCAGACCAGTCTCTGAATGTTGAGGGCTGGGGGCCCGCGCCTCTAAGAGCGCCAGGGACGCTAGTTCTCCCCATTCGTTCCCCAACTTTTTGTACTTGTTCCTTAGCAATGTACCTATGTTTCTTAGTTGATTCCAACACTCTTAGATAAATCTAAACATCATGAAATCATCCATAAACATGAGATCATGAACTTTGAATCCATAATTCAATTCAAGAAAAGTTAAGAGTCAAGTCTAGAAGTTAAGCAACAAGTCAAGCGAAGTTTATGAAGTTTTCAAAAGTCTTTCACAAATGTTTTAACTTTGTTTTAACACTTAAGTTTCAAGTTAAGCAAAGAGTAAAGAGTTGAGTTCATTTCTAAAAAAGCTATAAGGGAACTAAGTATTCCCAAGAGTTTAAAATGTTTTCACATTTGAACAAAAAAGGGAAACACCAATTTCCAAGAGAGTTTTTAAGCTAAAGTTTTGAGTAATTATCTCAAACTAAAGAAAGAAGTTTTGATTTTAAATCATATGAGCTAAGTATATTTTGGGAGTAGTATTGAGCACCGATATGGGGATGCGAGTTCATATTAACTCAAGTCTCCATAAACCATGTAGTCATCATGGGTAGTAAAGGATCATATTTTTTAGATGACTCCTTAAGATGCTTTTAGCATAGACTAGTGGATCCACTTAGTTAAGGTGTTCTATATGACGGAAAAGTATAGGACAGTTCTGGCAGTGTGGGCAAGACGTTGTATCACCAATTAGGCTCATAGTGGTGGTTGTCGGTTAGAGAAACTCCTACAAAAACTATATTACTTATTACATGAGTAAAGTTGAGTTTGTTATTGCATTTTCTTTAACGAACTAAGTTGTTTTCCACTGTTTTACAAGCTTTATATATATTGCATATGTTTATTGCTTTATATTTAGTTAAGTTATTCAGGAGTTGAGTAAAGCCAAGGTAAGTGTTTATTTCAAATTCTTTCCAAGCATAAGTTATGTTTAGCATTCCAACTCGCATACTCGTACATTCAATGTACTGATGCCAGTTGACCTGCATCTTATTATGATGCAGACGCAGGTAACCAGGATCAGCATCCAACGCCTCGTTGATCCAGTTGAGCACTCAGAGTCAGTTGGTGAGCCTCATTGCATTTCGGAGGACTCTTTTTACTTTGCTTTCAGTATTTCATTATTAGGATGACCGGGGGTCTTGTCCCGACATCCCTCTTTGTTTTAGAGGCTTCATAGACAGTCAGACAGTTAGTAGTTCAGTTGTCTTTACATTTTCATTTCATATGTTAAGACTTGAGTTGCCATTTTGGCCAAGTTGAATGTTTGACTTTTAAGCATTCTCAGTATTTTATTATTCAAGTGAGTATAGTGCTATTGATCATTATAAATATGCATAGAGTCTTACGTTGAGTAAGTAAGTCAGGCCAAGGGTTCTCTTGGGGCCATCAATGGTTCTCGAGTGCCAGCCAAGTGTCTAAGGTGTAGGCTCGGGGTGTGATAAACTTGGTATCAGAGCCCAGGGTTCAAGAGTCCTAGGGAGTCTATGAAGTCGTGTCTGTAGAGTCCTAGTTATCGGTGTGAAGTGCACCACATCTATAATTAGGAGGCTGCAACACTTAGGAAATATTCTCACTTCTTTCATACTTATTTCGTGCGTCAGAGTTTAATCTCTAAAAAAGTTTCCTTCTAATTCATGCTTGCGCGTGTTTTTAGATAATCATGCCTCTACGAAGAGCTGTCAAAGGTCTTCATGCTAAGCGTAATGTTGAGGAGCAAGGGGTACCCAATGCACCTAAAGTGCAACCCCAAGGAGAAGTCACTAACGTTGAATTCAGAGAAGCGATAAGGATGCTCAGTCAAGCTGTGACTAATCAGGTTGGGCAACATAGAGGATCTAGACAGGAAGTGACTGATACTTCGAGGACTCGTGAGTTCTTGAGGATGAATCCTCCAAACTTCACTAGTTCAAGCACTACTGAGGATCCAGAGAACTTTATTAAGGAGCTGAAAAAGGTATTTGATGTTATGCATGTTGTCGATACTGAGTGAGTTGAACTGGCTGCATATCAACTGAAGAATGTTGTTAGGACTTGGTTTGACCAGCGGAAGAGGGGTAGAGTTGATGATGCACCGCTTGTGAGTTGGTCATGTTTTGAGGAGGCTTTCTTGGGGAGTTTCTTTCCCCGAGAACTGAAAGAAGCTAAGGTACGGGAATTCCTCACACTTAAGCAAGATTCCTTGATTGTTCATGAGTATGGGTTGAAGTTCACCCAACTATCCCGTTATGCTCCGGAGATCATTGCGGATATGAGGAGTATAATGAGTCTATTTGTTGTTGGGTTGTCCTGCCTATCAAGCAAGGAGGGCAGGGCAGCGATGCTAATTGGGGACATAGATATATCAAGGTTGATGGTCTATGTACAGCAGTTTGAAGAAGCGAAGCTGAGGGATAGGGAAGAATTCAAAAATAAGAAAGTTAAGACAGGTAATGAGTCTGGGAAGCAGAAAAGCAATGTGAACCGTTCGTCCTTTCAGCAAAAGCAAAAGGGACCTTCTCCATCATCTGCTAGTGCACCTGCACCCAGAAACAAAGGTGAGTATAATGTCTAGAATTCACAGAACTTCAGAGCTAGACCTGCACAATCTTAGGGTAGTATGGCACAAGGAGGTAATTGGGCTCCTGCATGTGCTAGGTGTGGTAGAACCCCCCAGGTAAGTGTCATGATGGCCAATCAGGTTGTTTCAAGTGTGTACAAGAGGGTCACTTCATGAAAGAGTGCCCTAAGAACAGGCAAGGTAGTGGAAATCAGGGCAATAGAGCCCAATCTTCATCAGTTGCACCACCAGATAGGGCTACACCTAGTGGAGCTACAGGAGCTACATCTGGTACTGGTGAAGGAGCAAACCGCCTCTATGCAATCACTAGTCGTCATGAGCAAGAGAACTCTCCATATGTTGTCACTGGTATGATCAAAGTCTTTACTTTTGATGTTTATGCTTTGCTAGACCCAGGAGCAAGTTTATCTTTTGTAACCCCTTATGTTGTAAATAAGTTTGATGTTCTTCCTGATAAACTTTGTGAACCCTTTTGTGTTTCTACACCTATTAGGGAGTCTATTCTAAATGAGCGAATTTATCGTGATTGTGTCATTTCCATCAATCACAAAGACACCATGGCTGATTTAATTGAGTTATACATACTAGATTTTGATGTCATTCTAGGTATGGACGGGATTCATGCATGTTATGCCTCCATTGATTGTAGAACTTGAGTTGTCAAGTTCCAAATTCCTAATGAGCCAGTCTTATAGTGGAAAAGTAGTTCAGCAGTGCTTAAGGGTCGTTTCATTTCATACCTTAAGGCAAGAAAGTTAGTTTCTAAGAGTTGTGTCTATCACTTTATCCGAGTTAATGACTCTAGTGTTGAGATACCTCTCATTCAGTCAGTTTCTATAGTTAAAGAGTTTCCAGAAGTCTTTCCATATGATCTACCCGGATTCCCTCCTGAGAGAGAGATAGACTTCGATATAGATGTTCTTCCAGATACTCGTCATATCTCTATTCCGCCATATAGGATGGCATCTGTAGAGTTGAAAGAACTTAAAGAGCCGTTGAAAGATCTGCTGGATAAGGGTTTCATTTGACCAAGTGTCTCACCTTGGGGCGCTCCGATCTTATATGTGAAAAAGAAAGATGGTTTCCTTAGGATGTGTATAGATTACCGCCAATTGAACAAGGTTACCATCAATAATAAGTATCTCTTCCGAGAATTGATGATCTTTTTTATCAGCTTCAGGGTGCTTCTTATTTTTTGAAAATAGACCTCAGATCTGGCTACCATCAGTTGAAAGTAAGGGAATGTGATATTTTGAAGATAGCATTCAGGACCCGTTGTGGTCACTGTGAGTTTCTGGTCATATCATTTGTCGCACCCTATTTCGAAGAAGCCGAAATAGTTCACAACATAATACAGCTGACACTCTGATTTTTTGGAAAATTTGTTTTGTTTGTTTTAGAGTCGCCACCTAAATTTTAAGGAAAATATTAGGAAAACCATTTTTATGTATGTAAATGTAAACTCTGTTTTGATTTGCGAAACCAGTGAGATTTTGATAAGGGTTTTGGTTACTCGAGGGAAAGGTGTTAAGCATCCCTCAGAGCCTATCTGAAGATAGTCCTTAAACTCAATTTAGGAAAATATGATTAGGAAAACTTGTTTATTTACTTCCTTTTAAAAATTAAATGATAAGTTAATTAGTTAGTTTAAGAAAAGAGTACAATACAAGGTACGATATTTATTAGTCTTATAAAATAGCTTTAATAGTAGTATTTTTATCATATTGTAAAATAAATAAATAAATGTGCTTAAATGTATGATAAATTTATATGTAAAATATATATAGTTGTATCATAATAAAATTATCCTAAAAATATATAGATGTTGAATTTTCGAAAATCTGTGGTCTTATTAAGACAAAAAAAAGAAGAAGATAGTAGTTGAGTGTAAATACGTAGTAATATGTGATGTGTAATTTGAATGAAAATAGATAAAATGGAGTTTTCTAAAATAAAATAAAATAAATGATACTAGATGTTAAAATATTATCTAAAGGTTTGTGGTCTTAAATATGTTTATTATAAAGTGTAGTATATACATGTAAGTTGTGCAAAACATGTGAATGTTTATTATTTTATTTACATGTAAGGACAAGTTAACGATAGATTATATTTAGTAAAATAATATGTGTAAAGTGTAGGAATAAATCATAAAAATAAATAAATAACAATCGGGATAGTAGTAAAAATAATAATAGATTATGTAGAAAAAATATAGAATATATACCTTGTTAAAGTATTGAACATTTCACACAGTTAGTTACACAATTAGTTAAGTAGTTAGTTAATTTGTTACAGAGTTAGTTAGTCCATATTATATAAAAGTTAGATTAGATATTTTCTATTTTCCAGATTTGTATAAATACTCATTGATGCAATAGAACAAGAAAGTTTTTCATTTCACAAATCAACATCTCTGTTTTTCTCTCTTGGATGGTTACCATTGTCAGAAGCTTCCATTGTTGATCTTCCTGAAGCTCACAGTGCTGGCAATTCATAGTTTTCTCATGGTATCAGAGCAAGTTCGACTCTGAGGTATTCACTTTCCGCTTCGATTTGTTTTACGTGCGAGTTTTTCTCTTTTCTTCTTCTCTCCGCGATTTGTCTATTCTTCTTCTTTGCTGGATCTATGGAAACTGCTCCAATTTCTAGCCAATCTGGTGGTTCCACCGATCAATCTGGTGGTTCAACATCTTTTTCAATTGATTCCAATAGCCCTCTTTACATGCATCCTTCTGATAATCCCGGAGCCATGCTCGTACCAGTGCAATTTGCTGGAAATGGTTATCGTTCATGGAGACGTAGTGTTTTGAGGTCACTATCAGTCAAAAACAAGTTAGGATTCATCAATGGGGATTGCCCAAGGCCCCAATCCAATCATCCTTCATATCGTCAATGGGAACGATGCGACGATATTGTTACATCCTGGATTCTGAATTCAATGTCAAAGGAAATTGCAGACAGTGTTGAATTCATTATGAGCTCTGCAGAATTATGGAGAGAGCTGGAAGATCGCTATGAACAAACTAATGGTGCAAAATTGTATCAAATTCAGAGGGAAATTAATGATCTGTCTCAGGGATCTCTCGATATTACGGGGTACTACACCAAATTGAAAAAGCTATGGGAGGAACTTAGCATTTTGAATGTCACAGCTCAATGCAGCTGCACATGTATCTGTGGAGCAAAGGCTCTTGTTCATAAGGCTGAACAAGATCGAAGGTTGATTCAATTCCTCATGGGATTGAATGACGTCTATACCGTGATACGTGGTAGTATAATCATGATGAATCCATTACCCTCTATAGCACAGGCTTTCTCTCTTTTGGTTCAAGATGAACACCAAAGGGAAATCAAGCCATCCAATCACTTCAATGTGGAGTCAAGTGCTTTACATGTTAGATCTGATAGGTCCTCTCAACCCTACAGGACAGATTTTTCACCAAATCAATCACGAAATCCTCCCTACAAGGATAGGTTTTGTAACTATTGTAAGAAAACAGGTCACATCATGGAGAAGTGTTATAAACTCCATGGGTATCCATCTGGTTCGAATCCATCTCAGAATTCTAGAGCTTCCCCAAAGCCCTCTCAGAATACTCCTAGAGCTCCTCCAAAGCCTCCTCATAATAAAGGAACTGGACACAAGACAGTAGCAAATGTTCATTGTACACAAGACTTGGCTTATGGAAGAGGACCAGCAGCAGATCATAATGAGGAATTATACAATGTAAGTCTCACCAAGGATCAATATGGCCATCTTCAGAACATGATTCAGCACTTCCAACAAGAACATGAGAATGAGGGATCCACCATGAGCTCAGCTCTTGCTAATGGATCAACTGACTTTGCAGGTATTATAATTTGTACCTCCTCTATAGACTTTGGTAAACAATCATGCAAATGTTTCAAAAACAGATCTGACTCATGGATTTTGGATTCAGGAGCTTCAAACCACATGACCTTCAATATATCTCTATTGCATAACATTACCTTACTGCCCTATCCATTATTAGTTGAATTACCTAATGGCTATAAGGTTAAGGTGACTCAGATTGGTAGTGTAACGTTAGGACCTATGATCAGTTTAGAAAAAGTCTTGTTTGTGCCATCTTTCAAATACAATTTAATTTCTATTCATACCATGACTGCGCATTCAAACTGCACAGTCAGTTTTAACAGAACCTCTTGTTTCATGCAGGCCCCTTCAATGAAGAGGCCTCTGGTCATTGGTAGTGCAAGTGATGGTCTCTATTTTCTATGTTCAAGTTGCTTGAAGAAATCCTTTACTTCTTCTTCATGTAATAGTTCACCTTCATGCAGCACATGTACTGCTTGTATTGACAATGTTTCTTCTTCTAAGAAGTGTATTTCTTTTGATAAATCTTGTTTGACTGTCAAGAATTCTTCAATTGGTGTTCCTTCACACCCTTGTGACTATGTGTCTGATTCTATTTCTTGTACTGATAATTCTCATACATGCACTAGAAATAATGTAAACATTATGTGGCATAATAGGCTGGGGCATGTACCTTTTGTCAAGATGAAGGGTATTTCTACTATCCCTGTTCAATTCTCTTCTAAGCAACCATTCTTGTGTTCTATCTGTCCCATGGCAAGACAGGAAAGACTACCATTTAAGCCCAGTACCACAACAACCTCACACATTTTTGAACTCCTTCATGTTGACATGTGGGGACCATATCACACAACAACTTACAATAATTTCAAATATTTTATCACCATTGTGGATGACTTCAGCAGATCAACTTGGACTCATTTACTGAGCTCTAAAAGTAATGCATTACAGACCCTTAAAACCTTCATTGCCATGATAGAAAATCAATTTGAAACTACTGTAAAAACAGTAAGAACAGACAATGGTCTGGAATTTGTTAATACAGAAACAACCATTTTTTTTCAAGCAAAAGGAATCCTTCATCAGAAAACTTGCCCCTACACACCACAACAAAATGGTGTAGTAGAAAGAAAACACAAACATTTACTCGAAACTGCTAGGGCATTGCTTTTTCAATCCAAACTACCTGTTAAGTATTGGGGAGAATGTATCCTATGTGCTACATACATTATAAACAGGCTTCCTTCTACTGTACTAAATGATGCCTGCCCATATGAAATTTTATACAAAAAGAAACCCCTTTACTCCCACATGAGAAGCTTTGGCTGTCTTTGTTACCCCACTGTACCTATACCACATAGAGCCAAATTTGAACCAAGAGCCACTCCCCACATTTTTGTTGGATATCCTTATGAGACAAAAGGGTACAAGGTCCTAGATATGTCAACAAAAAGAATACATGTTTCTAGGGATGTTGTTTTTCATGAAAATGTTTTTCCTTTTCACAATGCTTCTTGTCCTACTTCATCTACTCCTTGTTTACAGTTTCCTTCTTTCATTGATATCTTAGATAGTTCTGATGATCATGGCACACAAGGTAATCAAAATCAAACTGTATCAGATGGTTCTAGTGCTACATATAATCTATCACCTGATCCTGTAGTGCATTTACCCTCTCCTTCTATCCCCATGACTGGTCCCTCCATGCATACAGAACCTAGGAGATCCACTAGGAATCCCAAATTCCCAAGTCACATGCATGATTATGTCTGTAATATGCCACAGCTCAAACCACCTAATCTTCAACACCTTGCCAATGCTGCTACTTCCCTTAAGGCCCTTTTCTCCAATCACCAACACATGGATCATAGTACCTTAGTTCCTAGTAGTCAAGATCTTGTGAGAAATGTTTGTATTGACAGGGAACCAATTTCATATGAGGAGGCTGCAATTGATCCTGCTTGGCAGATGGCCATGACACAAGAATTTGATGCTTTGCATTCCAATCATACTTGGGATTTGGTTCCACTACCTAATGGCAAGAAAGCCATTGGTTGTAGATGGGTCTATAAGGTCAAACACAAGGCAGATGGTAGTATTGAGAGACTAAAAGCAAGGCTTGTTGTCAAGGGGTACACACAACAGGCAGGTATTGACTATACTGAGACCTTTTCCCCTGTAGTCAAGATGACCACAGTCAGGGCTTTGTTGACTACAACAGTTAAACAGGGCTGGACTATGTATCAATTAGATATTAATAATGCTTTCCTTCATGGAGATTTGCATGAGGAGGTTTATATGGATGTACCACCTGGACTTGCAGTTCAGGCCCCTAATTTGGTGTGTAAATTGAACAAATCTCTGTATGGACTCAAGCAGGCTAGTAGGCAATGGTATGCCAAACTTACTGAGGCTTTATGTTCTAGAGGATATGCTCATTCCATGTATGACTATTCTCTGTTCTACAAAAAGAAGGACAATTCAGTGGTTTATGTGGCTGTGTATGTTGATGATATAGTTCTCACAGGAACAGATGCTGCTGAAATAACAGACCTGAAAGTCTATCTGCATAACAGATTCAAGATTAAGGATTTAGGATTGCTGCACTATTTTTTGGGAATGGAGATACTTCACACAGATCATGGAGTTGTGATTTCCCAGAGAAAGTTTGTTCTTGACATGTTAAAAGAGTATGATTGCTTACACATGAGTTCTTTGGCTTCTCCTCTTGATCCTAATGCCAAGTTGAAAGCAAAGGAAGGCAAAGTTCTTAGTGATGGAACTTACTATAGGAAGCTGGTTGGAAAACTGAATTTCCTCACAAATACCAGGCTTGACATTGCTTTTAGTGTTCAACATTTGAGTCAATTCATGCAAGATCCTAGAGAGCCTCATTTACAAGCTGCTTTTCATCTTCTGAGATATTTAAAGTCTGATCCTACCCTGGGATTATTTCTCTCTAAGGATGCAGATTTCACTATTAAAGGGTATTGTGATTCAGATTGGGCATCTTGTCCAGATTCCAGGAAGTCTGTTAGTGGTTTCTTAGTGTTACTAGGAGGCAGTCCAATAAGCTGGAAGTCGAAGAAGCAAGAAACTATTTCTTTATCATCTGCAGAGGCTGAGTACAGATCCCTCAGAAAAGTAGTAGGGGAATTGTTATGGCTGAGTAGGTTACTTACTGAACTGGATGTTCCCTTTTCGAAACCTATTTCAGTTTTCTGTGATAGTCAGTCTGCATTGCATATAGCCAAGAATCCTGTTTTTCACGAGAGGACCAAACATATTGAAGTTGACTGTCATTATGTGAGACATGTTTTGCAGCAAGGACTTATTTCCTTACATCACATTATTACACAAGACCAGTTGGCTGATATTTTAACCAAAGCTTTGACAGGGATCAAACACTCTTCCATTCTTAACAAGTTGGCAGTATTGTATACACCTCCAACTTGAGGGGGGGTGTTAAAGTATTGAACAGTTCACACAGTTAGTTACACAATTAGTTAAGTAGTTAGTTAATTTGTTACAGAGTTAGTTAGTCCATATTATACAAAAGTTAGATTAGATATTTTCTATTTTCCAGATTTGTATAAATACTCATTGATGCAATAGAACAAGAAAGCTTTTCATTTCACAAATCAACATCTCTGTTTTTCTCTCTTGGATGGTTACCATTGTCAGAAGCTTCCATTGTTGATCTTCCTGAAGCTCACAGTGCTGGCAATTCATAGTTTTCTCATACCATTATATGTATGACATATATATGTATGTATCTTGTATTTGAACCTGTTGGCATATCTAAAATTTGAAATAGCATGTTAAAAGATTAAAATGTTTTTAGCAATGTTTGATCCAAAGAAGTAAGAATAGTCAATACATTTTTGTAAAGGGGTGATGTAAAGAGTATAAAAATAGGCCTCACTATTGAGCCTTATTCTATGGTTATATTTATTTATTTTTGTTAAATATATAAGCCTACTTTTCTACTTGTTTTCTTTAAAAAAAATATGTATGTCTAAAGGTGAATATCTTAGCCATAAGTAATTTCTAAAGGGTAATTATTCTAGCATTTACACTAGTTTCAAATTTATTTGAAGGTCCTAAGAGATGAATAAGCCTAAATTTATTTTAGCCCTTTTAAACTTTAATTGAGAATTTTAGATGATAAGTTTTCATATTCCTTAAGATAAAGGCCTAAGAAAATGTTATAAGTAAAACTTAAAACGTTAACCCATTTCCAAAAATATTTTGTGTCAATTGTTCTAAAAGTATTTCCACTAAATTCACAAACAAATAATATTAGCTCACATGAATAATCTTCAAAAATAAAAAGACAAGCAATTTAATATATCAAAAACTTAAGAGTTATGTAGACATAAGTAAAGGTTAGTCAACATATCAAAATAATATAATCAAAATCGTAAGGGGAAGACTAAAGAACGTTAGACTCCTATTTCACGAGACTCCGATTATAGCGATGATCCTAATTGTTGTTGGCCTAATTTTTAGGCCAAAACGAGTTCCAAAGTAGAAACTCTAGCCCTCCGATTGTACAAGATACATAAAAAGAGGAAAATAGATTAGAGTCAGAAAATGTTGAGTAAATAATCGAGGAAAAATATCGGTCAACAAAGTATGTGAACTTGAATTGATACAAACACGTTTACTATTTCTGAAATTAAGCAAAAATCTCAACTAATCTAACTTGTGTCAAGTCATTCACATTTGGATAAAATAATTTCTTACACCATGTGTAATAAAATAGCAGGCAGTTAGCTATCCAAACAAATCTACATTTTTCATTTTTATAACTTACTAAACACATAAAAGTACCAGTAGTACATTATAAAAGCAGTATATCCTAACTAACAAAATGCTAGTAAATATTATTCTTCATTTGTCATAATGTAGTACCATTAACTCAAATGTTCTAGTTAATTATCACATGGTAAATGCAGACACTACTACTACTAATGCTCGTAGGAGGGATTCCCTGTAATGGTTATGCCCTTTCTCTGAATGCAAGGTTTATCGTTTTGCAAAAAAAAATGTTTATCTCATCTAATGTTAATATACAAACCTCTAATTAATCTAATAATCCAACATCTCATGTGTTTAAATCAAAGGAAGTTTCTCTTTTTCTTGCAGAACTATTTACAAATTTTCCTTTCTTTTTTTTAGATTTCTACAAGATTGGACAAACAACATCAATAGTAGCATAGAATATCCAAGAATCAAAAGATCAATCATTGATTGATAAAAAATGAATAAAAATATCTGATAGAGGTTTCCCCTTTTTCTGGAATGCTCTTAAACAAACAGTTTAGCAGAAAGAATCATAGGATAATTGCATTATTCAAATAGTCACCCAAAAATAAATAAACCAGGATGGCAAAGCAGGGATAATTTTTCAAAAAATAAATAAATTTAGCTTCTTCTAATATATTGTCCTTTGAATCTTGGGAGCGATTACAACAACATAAAGTAACTTTGGATGTGAATATATACAGAACCTTAAACCTACCCGTATACTACCAGTATTTCTCTATGATGCATTGACTGATGCAAACCTCTATTGTATACCTCTGAAGAAGATATTTTTACCAGGGAAGAAAGTTCTTTAAACAATGAACAAAGAAGTTATATACTTATTTATGAAAAGCTACTTTACATCTATTAAAACTAACGTTCCTTAATCAGGACAAGACTCTTTGAGCCTGTGAATAGAATAGTAATTTTTGGGCAAGACCACCAGGCCTTTAGCTATTTCCTTTTATCTTACGAGAGCGAAATTATTATTAAGACACAACCAAGATTTGAAAAGCTAAACATATAACAACAAATTTGTTGAAACGCTTTATGACTATTCGTCTTAAGAGATAGTCCTAACAAATACGATCATATCTATATATGGATGGTCGTCACTTAGAAAAATCGTGAAAAGGGTTCGAACTAACTTTGGACATGGCTGCCCATTTGACTGATCCCAACATGACATTGATTTCTAACAAAAAAAAATAATCTTCGGAGATGCATTCCTACAAGCTCAATACATGTGACATTAAATAATTAAGTAAGCCAAAGAAGAGCACAATATGTACTAGTTATTTTCTAAAAACGAAAAGAAAAGAGCCCTGATCCATATAAAAAAAAACAGAACATGTCAAAGATAGCAAATGTCAAGCATTTTGATTTCCTCAAATGTATATGAATTATCTCAACAGCATCTCAAGCTGTTTCATGTGCTGATTTCATGGTTAAAAATATAAAGGAAATAGCAGCAATATATTGTACATAGAGTCGGCGGTATTTAGGACAAGCAATCAAATTATCGTGACAAAATATACTTGATCGGCAGACCATATCATTTTTAATTCACATGGGACTGATTTACTAACCAAATCGTAATCATGGTAGCTAAAGTTCTAACAGAGAGCAAACTTCTCAACTCGACCTTTAATCTCATAACATTACACTCTTACATGTAAAATTTCAAACAAGAATAGTGAACCAATTTCAATTATATAGATGACAAAACAGCGATCCGACTTAAGTTTATTGCCTGAAATTTAGTTTATGTGTATAAAATGCATCTTAGAGGCATCATTTACATTTAGAGAAATAACAACACACACATAAGCAGATTGGTAAATCAACAGTCCCTCTCATTGACACTAATTTTTCCTAATATTTTTATAACTGAACGAATTTAGATGGGAAAAATCGGGATAACGACACAAAACTATATTCTTATTTCCAGAAACCGAAAACAAAATGTAAGACGAGGGTGATTACTGACCTTATGTAGAGCAGCAAACTAAAGCTTTGACGCCAAGAGATTCGACTCCGAACTTCCTCGAAACTCGAATTTCAAAACAGAGATTAAAAGGACAAAGAGAGAAAAGAACTTTCGAACTCTAACAAAAACTTGAAGTGGCTGCGATTTTTGCTTCTTTTGATCGATTCTTAGATTTTCTCCCTGATTTCTGATTATATTTGGACGTTGATCGATGCCCCTCGAATGAAGCCAGATGGTTCCTTTTATAGCCAATTTCGGGAGAGGCTTCCACTCTTAAACCCATTAGATTGAGGGCATAGCAAACCAAAATCCAACGGTTCTTTGCGTCCCTCACCTTTTCAGGCTAGCACCGGCGGTTCCTAGGCCTTCTTTGGGTCAGAAAATTAGTTGGAAAAGATGTAAAGTTGATAGAAAAGGAGGTTGTGATTGATAGACGGTGGAGATAATGCTGGAAACCGCCGGATAATATCGTTCTCCAGCGGTTCTTGGCCGTTGTTTATTGGACGAAGCAATGGGAGATTGATGAGAGAGGACGAAGGGGCATGGGGAAGGTGAACGTCTGGGGAAGATGAGGATTCTAGGGAAAGGAAAACGTCCTTTTTCTGAAAAAGAAGAAGAAGAACATTGGGGTCTTTTCTCTATTGGGAAAAGATGAAAAAGTTTGGGATTTAATTTGGGCAGTCCGATCGTTTGATCGGACGGTTAAAATAAATCAGAAATTAAAAGGAAAGTTATATATATATATTAAATAATGATAAAAGCTCAATTAACTAGGACCGTTAGATTTAATCGTAGGGTCAATATTTAAGCTAAAGAAGCACAATTCATGTGCTCGCCTACATGGCACACACGGATTGGCCGGTTTAAAGGGACTTGGATTGCCAAAATTGCTAAAATTAAATTCATTTAAATTATAACCTCTTCTTTATTAAATAGTCATAATTTATTAAATAATTATAATTATTTTGCAAGATTAGCTTATTTGATAAAATTAGTCACTATTAAAATTAGATTAATATAAATTAGTAACTCATTAATTAATTAAGATTTCTAATTTTAAACAATGTACGAAAAATATCCATTGCGACCAAAGAAATTATATTTGAACAGAGATAGATTCAATTCTTAAGAACGAACTTATTTAAAAAATGAGAAAGTAAGTATATTTAATTTTTATAAGAAATTGAAATAAATTTATGAGGTAAAAATAAATAATTACAATCTTTTCGTATTCCTATAAAAATTTCATAACATATATATTTATTTTTTATTATTATTATTATTATTATTATTACTTTAGTTAAATGTGGAGAGCCAAAATTGGGTGTCAACATCGTTCGGTTTAACTAATGCACCTACAGTGTTCATGGACCTTATGAATAGAGTTTTCAAACCTTATTTAGATATGTTTGTTATCATCTTCATTGATGACATACTAATATATTCAAGGAATAAAGAAGGTCATGCTAGCCATCCTAGAATAGTTTTTCAGACTTTGAAAGATAAGGAGTTATATGCTAAGTTCTCTAAATGTGAGTTTTGGTTTAAGTCTTTGGCGTTCTTGGGCCACATAATTTTCGGTGATGGAATTAGAGTTGATACCCAAAAGATAAAGGCAGTGCAGAATGGCCTAGACCCACATTTCCAACTGATATTAGGAGTTTCTTAGGTTTGGCTAGCTATTATAGAAGGTTTGTAGATGGGTTCTCATGCATTTCGCCTCCTTTGATCAAGTTGACTCAGAAAACAGTGAAGTTTCAATAGTCTGAAGCCTGTGAGAAAAGCTTTCAGGAATTGAAACAGAGATTGACTACTGCATAATGTTAACCTTACCAGAAGGTACTCAAGGTTTTGTGGTGTATTGTGATGCATCTAGAGTTGGTTTGGGTTGCGTATTAATGTAGAATAGCAAGGTTATAGCTTATGCCTCGAGACAATTGAAAGTTCATGAGAATAATTACCCAACTCATGACTTAGAGTTGGCTGCTGTAGTATTTGCTTTGAAGATATGGCGTCATTATTTGTATGGTGTTCATGTTGATGTATTCACTGATCACAAGAGTCTTCAGTATGTGTTTACTCAGAA
This sequence comes from Solanum chiquidenum, assembly GCA_029582725.1. Lineage (NCBI taxonomy): Eukaryota > Viridiplantae > Streptophyta > Magnoliopsida > Solanales > Solanaceae > Solanum > Solanum chiquidenum. The sequence goes on along the minus strand of JAJOOS010001774.1, from coordinate 9,840 downwards.
AGTGCTTAATCTTAGACAAAGGAGGTGGTTAGAATTACTCAAGGATTATGACATGAGTATTCTTTACCACCTAATGTTGTTGCTGATGCTTTAAGCATGTTGTCTATGGGTAGCACCGCCCATGTTGAGGAAGAAAAGAGAGAGTTAGCGAAAGATGTGCATAGACTTGCACGCTTTGGAGTCCGACTGATGGATTCCCCAGAAGGAGGAGTAGTGGTGATGAATGGGGCTGAATCTTCATTAGTGTAAGAAGTGAAAGAAAAGCAAGATCAAGATCCTATTTTATTTGAATTGAAGGCAAATGTTCTTAAGCAAAAAGTATTAGCTTTTGAACAAGGGGGAGATGGCGTATTGAGATATCAAGGTAGATTGTGTGTACCAATGGTGGATGGACTCCAAGAGAGAATCATGGAGGAAGCTCATAGCTCCAGATATTCCATTCATCCGGGTTCCACAAATATGTATCACTATTTGAGAGAAGTCTATTGGTGGAGTAGCATGAGAAAGGGCATTGCAAAATTTGTTGTTAAGTGTCTGAATTGCCAACAAGTTAAAGTGGAGCATCAAAGGCCCGGTGGTTTGGCTCAGAATATGGAACTTTTGAAATGGAAGTGGGAAATGATAAACATGGATTCCATCATAGGTTTACCAAGGTCTTGTAGGCAGCATGATTTTATTTGGGTGATTGTCGATATAATGACAAAATCAGCCCACGTTTTGCCGGTAAAGACTATCCATTCGGCAGAAGACTATGCTAAATTGTATATTCAAGAGCTGTTAAGACTTCATGGGGTTCCAGTCTACATTATTTCAGACAGAGGTGCGCAATTTACTGCACAGTTTTGGAAGTCATTCCAAAAAGGCTTGGGTTCAAAGGTGAACTTAAGGACTGCCTTTCATCCTCAGACAGATGGGAAAGCAGAGAGCACTATTTAGACCTTAGAGGATATGTTAAGGGCTTGTGTGATTTATTTCAAAGGTAATTGGGATGATCACCTACCTCTTATTTAGTTTGCTTACAACAATACTTACCACTCGAGCATCCAAATGGCTCCTTATGAAGCTCTTTATGGGAGAAGGTGCAAATCTCATATTGGATGGTTTGAAGTTTGTGAAGCAGGGTTGATAGGTCCAGCTCTAGTTCATCAAGCCATGGAGAAGGTGAAAGTGATTCAAGAGAGGTTGAAGACGGCGCAGAGTCGTCAGAAATCCTACACTGATGTTAGGAGAAGGGAATTAGAGTTTGAAGTAGATATTTTGGGTATACTTGAAAGTTTCACCCATTAAGGGCGTTATGAGATTTGGTAAGAAGGGTAAACTTAGTCCCCGGTATATTGGACCTTATCCAATAGCCAAGAGGATTGGCAAAGTAGCATATGAGTTGGAGCTACCACAAGAGTTAGCAGCGGTTCATCCGGTGTTTCACGTCTCCATGTTGAAGAAGTGCATGGGCGATCCTTCATTGATCATACCAACTGAAGATATTGGGATCAAGGATAGCTTATCTTATAAGGAGATTCCTGTTCAGATTCTAGATCGCCAAGTTCACAAGTTGAGGACTAAGGAAGTAGCATCAATCATAGTCCTTTAGAGGAACCAATTTGTTGAGGAAGCTACTTAGGAAGCTGAGAAGGATATGAAGAAGATATATTCACATCTCTTCGAATCCTGAGAAGTTCCAAATCAAGGTACTAATCCTTTTCTTGGCATTTTACTTATAAATTGGCATGTAGTGTTTGCTTTGCTTGATGGGTGTTTGAAATGTATGACTGTTATTACACCCTTAACCTAGTAAGAGTAATCTCATTCGAGGACGAATTTTCCCAAGGGGGACATAATGTAATATCTCGCAAATTGAAATAACTAGGAAACAGTTAAAAGTTGGGGAAAAATCATTTTTGAAAGTATATGAAAATCTGGAAAATTGTGAAGTATGTTCGTTGAGTTTTTGGTCAACTTCAAACGGCCATAACTCCTAGCTCAGGATGATTTAGGTGTATTTCCAGATATGGTTGGAAATCTCTTGGAATAACCTTTCTAACGCCGCTGAGTTTCCACGATTCCGAGTTTGTATGACTGAGTTATGCCCTTTGGAAGTTGGGCTACTCGAATAAGGAAAGTCCAATCCGGATTTTGGAAGGGTAGTTTGGTCTTTTCCTTACCCAACTTAATTAATTCGCTTTTAGGAGTTAATTGGGGTAAAATAATATTTTAGTCAGTTTAGAAAAGTTGAAGTTTCACGCTAGGGCATGGAGAAAAGAGAAAAGAGGAGAAGGGAGAAGAGAATCAAGATTCGTCAAGATCGTCGAGTTTAACATGTGGATTTCGTCAAGGGGTGTTCCCTATGAGATATGTGAGATCACATAGCGTTGGGTTAGTTCACCCACGTGCCAACCATGATTCAATTCAGCAAATTTAAGTCTTTCAAAGTTTAGAAATTGAGTTCTTGATGAACATTGTTGAAAGTTTTGTTTGAATTTCTTGTGGGTTGTGTTGTTGGAGTTTCTTGCGATTTGATTCATGTTTACGGGTGTAATTTTGGTTTGAATCTATCATATATTGAGGGTATAAATGATTCTAAGTGTTTGGGGAAGGAACCATTGAAGTTTAGAGGGTTTAGAGATGAAAAACAGAGAAGAAAAGTCGCCAAACACCTGGGGATAGGGGTGGGGCATCGCGCCAGCCAGCGCTCCCCAAAAGGGTCTCTGAATCTTCACCCTTGGGGATCCGCGCCATCCAGAGCACCCCAGACCAGTCTCTGAATGTTGAGAGTTGGGGCCCCGCGCCTCTCAGAGCGCCAGGAAGCTAGTTCTCCCCATTCGTTCCCCATCTTTTCGTACTTGTTCCTTAGGAATGTACCTATGTTTCTTAGTTGATTCCAACACTCTTAGGTACATCTAAACATCATGAAATCATGAACCTTGAATCCATAATTCAATTCAAGGAAAGTTAAGAGTCAAGTCTAGAAGTTAAGAAGTAAGTCAAGAGAAGTTTATAAAGTTTTCAAAAGTCTTTCACAAACGTTTTAACTTTGTTTTAACACTTAAGTTTCAAATTAAGCAAATAGTAAAGAGTTGAGTTCATTTCTCAAAAAGCTATAAGGGAACTAAGTATTCCCAAGAGTTTAAAATGTTTTCACATTTGAACAAAAAAGGGAAACACCAATTTCCAAGAGAGTTTTTAAGCTAAAGTTTTGAGTAATTATCTCAAACCAAAGAAAGAAGTTTTGATTTTAAATCATATGAGCTAAGTATATTTTGGGAATAGTATTGAGCACCGATATGGAGATGTGAGTTCATATTAACTCAAGTCTCCATAAACCATGTAGCCATCATGGGTAGTAAAGGATCATACTTTTTAGATGACTCCTTAAAATGCTTTTAGCATGGACTAGTGGATCCACTTAGTTAAGGCGTTCTATATGACGGCAAAGTATAGGACAGTTCTGGCAGCATGGGCAAGTCGTTATATCACCACTTAGGTTCATAGTGGTGGTTGTCGGTTAGAGAAACTCCCACAGAAACTATATTACTTTATTACATGAGTAAAGTTGAGTTTGTTATTGCATTTTTTTAACGAACTAAGTTGCTTTCCACTATTTTACAAGCTTTATATTTATTGCATATGTTTATTGCTTTATATTGAGTTAAGTTATTCAGGAGTTGAGTAAAGCCAAGGTAAGTGTTTCTTTCGGATTCTTTTCAAGCTTAAGTTATGTTTAGCATTCCAACTCGCATACTCGTACATTCAATGTACTGATGCCAGTTGGCCTGCATCTTATTATGATGCAGACACAGGTAACCAGGATCAGCATCCAACGCCTCGTTGATCAAGTTGAGCACTCAGAGTCAATTGGTGAGCCTCCTTGCATTCTGGAGGACTCCTTATACTTTGCTTTCAGTATTTCATTGTTAGGATGATCGGAGGGATGTTGGAGGTCTTGTCCCAACATCCCTCTTTGTTTTAGAGGCTTCATAGACAGTCAGACAGTTAGTAGTTCAGTTGTTTTTACATTTTCATTTCATATGTTAAGACTTGAGTTGCCATTTTGGCCAAGTTGAATGTTTGACTTTTTAAGCATTCTCAGTATTTTATTATTCAAGTGAGTATAGTGCTATTGATTATTATAAGCATGCACAGAGTCTTTCGCTGAGTAGGTACGCCAGGCCAAGGGTTCGCTTGGGGTAAGCAATGGTTCTTGAGTGCCAGCCACGCCCGGAGTGTAGGCTCGGGGTGTGACACCTTTGAGGTTGAGTTTCATGCAACGGGGAAGGCTATTTGAGTTGTTCTCATACAAGATAAATAATTAGATGAAACTCAAGGTAGGTTCAATCAAAGGCATGCTACTAGGTAGAATTTTATACAAGGAAACGATAATGTGGTTATCCATATGCGTTTTAGGAAATATTCCTTGATCAACATTTTGAGTGCTAAGTTGGAAGGTATAAAGGATCTGTATGCTAGTGATATTGAGTCTCAGAAAAACTATAGTGCTCGTTAGTCTAACGTTCCATGAAAGAGTTGTTTGCTATAGGCCCATGATGGTGGAATGATGGAACACTTTGAATATTTCTGTGGACTTTGTTGTTTATTTCAAGGCATATGATCAAATTGGAAAGATGAATGGTTTGTCTTGTGGTTTTTTTCTAGGCTATCAGTAGATCTTTGGTAACTTTCTAAGTCCGATTATGTCGGTTTTTACTCTGATGGAGGTAATTTGGTATCTTAGGCTGATTGTGGAATTGATTACTCAAAACTTGCGTAGTAGTCTCTCTATTTCAATTTCTATCTTCTTATTTTCTCTAGTTTTTTTTCTATTTTAATAATCAATTGATATGTCATGTGTCGACTTCTTTCGCCTCTTTTTTGTAATTTAGGTTAACCTTACATGGTTTAATAATCTTGTGTGTTTTAAATCTATTCAGCTACTTTCTTGACAAAGTCACCTTCACTAAATATGTCCCTTGGGTATGCGACGAATGCAAGGAGAATGAAATCACTAGAACGATGAATTCGGATACTGTCCCACCTGTAACTGATTTGGTAGAGCATAGTCATGTTGCACAACCTATTGATGATCCTATTTGGAGGTGAGTACATATCTCACAGATTATTCGAGATTTATTGTTGTATACATTGTGAATAAAAATATTTGTTTTCTTGCACATTTTGTGGCAGGGGTTGCTATAACATTTGGAACAACAAGTATATGCTCGACGGAGTTGTTTCTCACCTCTCCGACAAAGCAAGTCAAAGTGTTTCTGGAAAAGCAAAGCTACTTCAACTTCATCTTCACTTTGAAATGGTTTCAAAAGACGATTTATGGCCTATGTATTTCAACACATCAGAGGCTACTGTCGATGACATTGAATTGTTTTTCTTCCCCTCGGAGGCAAGGTAAGTACTTTATATGTTCAACATTTTATGTTTAGTGCTTTTCATCAAATTCGTTTTGTTGTCATTTTAATTTTTTCCGTACAGACACCAGGATAAATTTGATAGTTTGGTTCAAGATATGATTGGTGGAGAACATGCTCTCCGTGCATTAACACCATATGGGGAGCTATTGGTTTTCACATCCACAGAACTGCCCTTGTGTCACTGGAGTAAACTTTTACTTATTTCGTGTTTTCATTAGATGTTGTTATTTCATGTTCATTGTTAACTTATTTGAGAAACTAGTTGACAAGATACCAACGGAAATGCTACTTATGGGGAATTTTATGAGCGACACAAGGTTCTAGAAGCCGGCTACTGGTACCAAACAGGAATCAAACTCCTGACAATGTTTTGGCTGCCAGAGATGTCATGAACGATGGATCCCCTACTGAGGACGATGCACAAGTTATGATGGACGAGTTGGGAAGAGGAAAGAGGATCAGAAAAACAATTGCTAGGTTGGATGACTATACATGATTGTAGTCGGCATTAAAGTTGGGTTGTATTAGAGTTAGCCAAAGGTACAGGAGAATCAATATCAGCTTCTTTATCTACCATTTGACTGAAATTAAACTTTGCGATGGACAAAAGTTTCGTATTATGCACTATGTTTCGGATCTTAATATTGTTATGATTACGGTCCTAGGAAGAATGTGTACGATGTATTATTTATTTTCTGTTTTTTCTCCCCACTATATCTCTTTAATTTATATTTTATTTGGGCTTAAATTAGTCATTTGTGACTTTATTGAAAGTTTGTTGACTACTAACCAAAATAAAAAATTTATAGTTGGTTGTGTAAGAGAAATTAATTTTAAATACTAAAAAACACTTCTCATTTAGCTCTTTTCTTTTCATATTTTAAAAATATTATTTATAACTATTGTATTTTATTACTCATTACATGTATGTTTTTATAGAATATTTATCGTTCTAACAAATTTATAAAAAAAAAAAATCACATGGAATACACGTGCAAAGTGCGCGTCTAAAAACTAATTTTATTAATAAGTATTATCTACATTGTACATATCCCATCTTTGCTCTCCAAAAACCTCACCTACGAGATTGCATTAATCTATAAAGTTTGACTAACACAACATGTATATAAACTATAAAGTTTTCCTTGTTTTCATCGCCTAGCTTCAACGTCAAGCTAATTTTCTTCAACAAAAAGGGATTGGCTAGGATTTCTTGAATTCTCAAAAAAAAAAAAACTTCTATCTCTTCATACCCGCTTACCAGATTGTTACCTAATTCTGAATTGTCATCAATCTCCGGTTATCTTTGTTTTCATCATGATATGTCTCTTAGAATTTCTTCACTTGCCTGGTTTGATTTAGTATAACTTTTTAAAATCTTTAATTGTTAGAGTTCCAATAAAACTTTGATATAGGAGATCTTATTTTATTTAACTTTTTTTATAGAGAAAAGACATAAGATCACTACTGAAGTTGTCTCGAATTTTCAAAATGACACCTTAACTTTGTAATCATACTATTACCCCCACTAAACAATTATGAGCTTATATTATGATATCATTTTTTATATATTTAGAAGCAAGTATGTTCACATATCAATCATTACATAACACGTGTTAATTTAATTAAAAATATAACTTTTTTTCATTTTAAGGTTTTTCTTTATCTTTTTTTTTCTTTATGTCTCTCTCTCTCTCCTCAATTTTTGACTTATTTTAATTTTGATTCATCTTAAATTCCACTTCATCTTCCACCCCCACTTTCAATCTGATCCATTCCTCCATTTTCTTTGTTTTGCTTCACCTCCCACCATCACCCCACCCCCCACGTTAAGTTCAACCCCTCTCCCTTTTTTTTCTTTTCCTTTTCTTCTTCTCCAATCAAATTCTTTATTTCAGTGATTTTTTTGTAAAAAAGAAATCATAATTGTCACGACCCGAGCCTACACCCTGGACGTGGCCGGCACTTGAGAACCATTCCTGGTCCCCAAGTGAACCCTCATCCTAGCTGACTACAAGAGGAAGACTAACTCAAGCATACAAAAGCTTAAAACTGAATTAAATTCAAATACCCAACCTTAAAATAATCTGAACAATACTGAATAGATAACTCTGAATAAAATAATATATTCAACTCACCTTAAATAGGCAACTTAAGTCTTTAAAACATTTAACAAAATAAATGAACAGACTTCTGAAATTCTACTGTCTATCTATGAAGCCTCTAACTGACAAAGATGGAAGTCGGGACAAGACCCACGACATCCTAACAACTGATATAACTGAAAGTACAAGTGGAATCCTCCAGAAGAAAGGAGGCTCACCATAGCTAACTAGAACTGCATGTGGTATCAACGAAGTGCATGTTGATGATCCTGAGTACCTGTACCCGCATCATGAAACGATGCAGGCCAAATGGCTCAGTACATGGAATGTACGAACATGTAAGGGGAATTCTAAAGCATAAACATAAGCTTGAACTGGTGGAATAGAAACATACTCACCTCTTCTCAATTCACTCAACTCAACTCAAAAAAACATAGTTCAATTCAACTCAGAGAAAATAGGGCTCAACTCAATGATAAGATATTCAACTCAGTGAAATAAGAATCGACTCAATAATAAGATACTTGACTTTGGGTACTCAACTCTGGATACTCAACTCAATATAAAACAACAATATCGATGCAATATATGGAAACCTTTTAAACAGTAGAAAGCAACTCAACGTATTGAAAATGCTATAGTAACTCAGTTTGTATACAAGGATACAAGATAAAATCTGCTTGTATATGAAAATACAAAGTAAACTCTATGTATATACGAATACAAAATATCTTTGTGGGAGTTTCTCTAACCGACAACCATCACTATGAGCTATGTGATGATACAGCATCTTGCCTCACGCTGCCAGGGCCGTCCTATACCTTGTCGGGGTATAGAACCTAACTACTATGTGGATCCACTAGTCTATGCTAAAAGCATTAAGGAATCATCTAAAAAGTATGACCCTTTTCTACCCATGATGGCTACACAGTTTATGGAGACTTTGAATTATCTGAACTCAAACTTGTCCGCATATCGGTGCTCAATACTACTCCCAAAATGTAACTAGCTCATACGTTTAAAAACATAACTATTTATGTGGTTTGAGATTATTACACAAAATCTTTCTCTAAAAAGGAATGTTACTCAAAATTCTTTTGGAAATCTCAGTTTCCTTCTCTTTTAAATGTGAAAACATTTACTCTTGCGAATACTTAGTTCCCATATATCATTTTAAAGAAAATGAACTCGACTGTACTCTTTCTCAACTAAAGTGCTCGTCTTAAAACAATTTTAGAAAAAATTGTAAAAGACTTCTCAGAATAAAGTACATGCCGAATTATGGACGTGAACGACTCAATTCAAGGTTTTCAATAACCATACATAGAACTTGATACTCGAGACTCAACATGCCACGACCCAGACCGTCGTGATTGGCACCCACACTAACCCTCCGGTGGGAGAACCACTACTACAACCCAATCTAAGAACCTAAACCAAAAACTAAAGCATTTAAGTTACGGAAGCAAGTTAAATAGCTAAAAACTGAAGTTCCCATAAACTTCCAAAAGATCTAACAACTAACAATGTGGAAATACGCCTAGAACCTGAAAGTCAATGTACCAAAACATCTAAAGTTCAACAAGTCTAAACAAGAAGGGTTAAAACCCCAAACTAATGAACTAATAACTAGCTAGAAAATCTAAGTCTGAAATATGGACATAGACAAAAAGAGAACTCATGGTAGCCTAGAAGAACTGGCTCACCATTGAATTTGAACGACGATCACTGATCTTCTAAACGAGGTAAGTCAATAGCCGCCTCAAGATGCCATGTACTCAACAAAGAAAGAGCAAGTGTAGTATCAGTACACAACCACAGTGTACTGGTAGGATCACGCGGCTATCCCACTAAGTGTAACATACATAAGCCATTACGACAATATAATCACATGCATATATCGAAGATATACAATATTAACAACATTCAAGAACAACAGAGCATTTCACAATTCTCAATTATACAGTTATGTCACCTCAATGGTCCTCTCATGGAACCCAAACCCAAACTGTTAGCATATCAAAACGTGGTACCCGATCCAATGATTATGTCAGAACATGGCAACCGATCCCATAATTATGCCAAAATATGGCAACCGATCCAAGTTAATGTGTCGGAATGCAACACCCGATCCATTCAACAATCCACAATCACAAGTACATTCTCATAATCATACAATCAAGTCATGATTCACGGCATTCATAATTCATATATCCGCATTTACAATTAATGTGATCAATAATGCAACATTCACATACATACATGTATCATAATGAAGCAAGAACAAACATACATCACACAATCATAGAATCACA